>JACXGM010036193.1:0-11464 GCA_016801145.1 Umbra pygmaea
TGCCTGTGGATATCCTTAGTTGTACCTTAGCCTTACATGCTATTCCGTTCTGAACTTTGCCTGTTTAAATTACTCTGCCTGTGGATATCCCTAGCTGTACCTTTGACATACCTGCTATTCCGTTTTTGACCTCTACCTGTTGGAATTACTCTGCCTATGGATATCCCTCGTTGTACATTAGCCATATTAGCTTCCGGTCCGACATATACCGTATCTTGGTTTAGTCTTTGCTTGTTCCTATAGACAGTCATTCGGGTCAATAAAATACATTGTTCTATTTCACATGTTGAGTGTTCATTACAGGAAAGGCGCTATATAAATAAAACTTCTTCTTCTTCTATGAATATTACTGTCTGCTCGTAAAAGTGTGTTATACTCTGTGACTTGAGACAGTATAGTCTCCAAAATGTCAATGTTTTTATAAAGGGTAATGTCTGAAAAGCCATGTCCTTTCTAGATCTCTCTGCTGTTTATTTTAAATTTAGATGTGATGAGTTAAAAAACTCTGTGAGGAGAAAATATCCCTATGTGCCATTCCAAATAGGATATAATATATAGAATACAATTTATTTTGTATCTCACTTTAGGAATAGATGGTCTATAACAACAGTACAGAACAAAATAATGACTGTAGTTATCATGTGTAAAAAAACTTTATATAGCACCCCTCCAAATTTAGTGAGCAGGTGGGGTGGGCCATATACAGTAATATACAGTTATAAAGTAATATACAGCCATATAGATTTATATGCACTAAAATATGGTAGTTAATAAATATAATACTTTTTGAGGATAATTATAGCATTGAATGTAAATATAATGATAGTACAGTAGATTAAAAGTGAGATCAAGATTTCAGGACTGCTATTTTGAAGGGAAAGTAATTGTTACCTGATTATTTGACCAATGCCAGGCATTCCAAATGTAGCTCCACCCAGATGTAAAAGTTGGAGTATCAGATGTATTTCTATCCTACTTCCGGAAACAAGATATATATTTTTTAAATGGTAAAACGGAATAACAAACTGTTATCTCGTTCCTGCCTACTGTATTTCAACGGACCATGGAATTAATGACAGGTACACAGACCTGTTTCTACAACCCAGAGTGCCACTGTTATCATTTGTTATCATTATATACTGTAGATAGTGTAGCCAGCAATATTACAAACATCATTACAGAAACGTGATCTCCTTCTTATGATATAGAAAATGTATGTGTTCCATTTATCCCTTTTTGGTAGGGCCGGATTATGAACTGGGCAAATGGGGCCTTGTCCCAGGGGCCTGTGACCATTAGGGACCTCGGGCTAAAAGGTAACCTGAGGCTCATAATGGTCAGAGGCCCATGAGATATCTACTCTGAATGCAAAATGTAGATAGTGCTTGAATATGTGGACCCTTTAGCCCCCTCATGCTCAATTCTGGACCTCGAAGCCAGGTCCACTACACTTTTTCATTGCAACCCTCTAATCTGGGACTTATTAGACCTGGGGCACCAGGTGAGTCCAATTAATGTTGAGGTAGAACATAAAACCAGCAGGCTCTGGATCCCCCTGCTTTGGTTGAATACCCCTGCTTTAGCCCATCAAGTGCCCTGTGACTGCACTTTCTACACCTCAACGCATACCAGGGCCCCTCGGCTACACCTTAATCCATACCAGACCCAGCCTCCTGGCTCCAGTTCAACTCTTACCAGGACTCCTTCACAAACTACCAGGCTCCCTCCACAACCTATAAATGGGCTCCTTAGTCCTGCCACAACCAATACCAGGGCCTCTAACTACCAGTGTGTGTTAGATAAAAGATCTATTTAGTTTTATATATTTACCAGCCACGGTTGGTGAATCTGAATTGGGACGACGGGCTCACATTACGTGCGGGACCGGAGTGAATGGATCTTAATTGGGGATGCCAGGCTAGCATTACCGTCCGGACTGGGGGAAACAGAATGGTATCACACAATGGGTTGGATGCACTACACACCAGGGCAGTAACGATATGCGCATCGTGATCCAATATGCACTCCAGAGCCCGTTTGCCTGGCAACAGTATATAATGCCCGCAACACGAACTCTGATATGTCATAAACACACGTATGTAAACTGGTTGATTTGTTAGATTCGCAGAGTTCACTATAAGGAATCACTGCACATGGCTATATGCACTAGTAATGACATTTTGAACATGTTTGAAGGCTAAAAGCATGTTTTAAACTTGCCCTGTAAATGCGTAATGGTCTGTAAACTGGAGCAGGGAATAACACGGTTTTGGCAATACAGATTATTTGAGTTATTCTCGCTACTGACAGCACTCCAGTTATCCAAATAAAATCACCTGGAATTGTCCTTTAATGATGTGTATTTAATATTATACAGCTCTGCAAAAATTATGACACCACTGCAAATGTGGTCTGGAGTCTGATCAAGAGAAAGATGGTCACAAACCATCAAAGAAAGCTTAGATTTATTATCATGAAATAATTATTATTATTCAGCCAATTACTGATTTCTGAACTCTTCCCAAGTTAACACATTAGTATTGTGTTAATAATTATGATATTTCTTAAGGTGTTTTTTTCAAATGTATTTTCAGGGTTGGTGCAAAGCGCGGAATCTTCCTACGAGCTGAAACCAGTGTTGCCATGTCAGTGGCTGAATCCCAATATGTATACCACATACTACATACTAAAAGTACGTACTACGCAGGTGGTGGTAAAGTACGTGCTATTAAGTATATAGTAAGTGAGTATGCTAGCATGGGGACATACTAACGCGTCATAACGTGGCATCTAAAATAAGATGATTTGTTTGGCACAACCTGTTCGCATTTCATTTAAACTTTATTTAATATTGGTACAATAACATCAAAAAAACTAATGTAATGACACGTTTATTATTACCTAACGTTTGGATACTTATATTTAAAGGTACAATATGTAGTTTTCCAAAACAATAACAAAAGACGTACTTTGCATTAAAAAAGCAAAAATCATTATACCTATTTTATATATATTTCTTAGTTGTGTACTTACATTATTCTAAATTTTTCCACCAATTTTCAAACCCAGAGAAATTTGGAATATAATTCGAAGACACGGGATGTTGTTATTTTGTCTTCCATCAATTGCGTCATATAACCTTTGACTGCTAGTTGCTCTAAGTTCCAGGGAACCGCCAAACATAATGTGAATAAAGTTATAATATTTTAAACAATACATTACATTTTTTCTGCCGGAGACGGTAGATTGGAAGGTTGTCATTGACGACAATAACAAAACCCATGATCCCACATTACTTCCAGATGTCATCCAAGTACATCTTTTGCTATTGTTTTGATTGAGAGACGACTCGTGGCAAAAAACTACATATTGTACGTTTAAACACTGCCAAATAAGGACCGGCTTCGGAAAACCCCTCCTATTCTGTGTCGCAAAGGATTGTAGGCTATATCAGCCCAAAAAGCATGCAGGGTTACATACTTCAAAAATCCCCTGGAAATAGTAGACCATCCCAGGGACTACTGACATACTATATTTGCGTACTATGGTTTGGGACATACTAATCGTAGTCTGGCATACTATACAGGTCCTTCTCAAGAAATTAGCATATTGTGATAAAGTTCATTATTTTCCATAATGTAATGATAAAAATTTACCTTTCATATATTTTACATTCATTGCACACCAACTGAAATATTTCAGGTCATTTATTGTTTTTATACTGATGATTTCTCCAACTGCAAGATGCTATCCTATCAATATGGGCCAACATTACTAAAGAATGCTTTCAGCACCTTGTTGAATCAATGCCACGTAGGATTAAGGCAGTTGTGAAGGCGAAAGGGGGTCAAACACAGTATTAGTATGGTGTTCCTAATAATCCTTTAGGTGAGTGTATATTCCCTGTATCCATGTGACACAGGGGGACATACTGTATGTATTAGTGGTTTCCTGGAATTATATACATGAATCTTAATCAAAATATTTCTATCGCACAAGTAAAACATCAGACTTGTCTGAATGACAAGTGGCCAGTAAAGATAATGTCAACCCTGGATGATCTTCTTTGCCTTCCTGCAATATCTGGTGTTGTAGGTGTTTTCCGGGGAGGGCAGTGAGGACCCGATGACCCATTCAGCTGACCCTTCTCTGAGCCATTCGGTCAGCCATCTTTGAGTTCCCACACCAGGCAGTGATGCATCCTGTCAGTCTACTTTCAACAGTGACCCTGTAGAAAATGGTGAGGGTTCTCTGGGACAGGTCAAATTTCTTTAGCCTCCTGAGGTTGTACAGATTATTTTGTGCCTTACAATGGTGGATGTGTGCAGTGACCAATTCCGCCTCTCAGAGATGTGGACCCTCTCAATGTCATCTCCATTGAAAAGGAAATAGTAAACATATTTGTATAAAGAAATTAAAAAGAGACCTGGAAAACCTGGAAAACACTCTACTGGCGTGAACAGGATCCGGCGCTTGGAGTCCCCTGTCTAGGGCTGGCTGGTATGGCTGAAAACTCTCTCACGATATAAGTGTTTCATATCGGTTGATTTTGATAATTATCTGTTTTATGACCTATTTAGAATAAGGAGCAGGAAAAAAATATTAAATTTAAAATTTAAAGTTTGTGATATTACCAGTCTTTGTGGGGATGACGGTTTTGCATAATTTGCAGACGACATTGGTCTGACTATGGTCAGACTTTTAAAAACCAAAAAACTGCCATACTGGTGAGCTGACATTTCCCGTATAATCAACAATTTCCTCGCTCGCTGCGGCACTAATTTTCCACTTATCAGTTTCAGTTACGGAAGAATGCAACACGACTCAGGAGACAGTAATATTGCGCAACCAAACTTGAAACTGTTAAATGATTGGCTTTTAGTGTGTCACTCGCTATGTTGCTAGGTTACCAGAGAGTGAGTGCCTTTTTTATGCAACCAAAATTGCTTTGCAACCACTTTTTTTTCAGACAAAGCAAAAGGAAATTATTGAACGTTTTATCGGCTGCATTTTTTATTGATAATGATCACGTGTCTATCGCCAGACATATTGTTATCGTTTTATCGCCCAGCCCTACCGTGTCTACTGAGGTTGCTGCCCTTCTACTTCCCCAGACCACATCCTCTCATCTGTAGTTATTGGAGGCACCTGTGCATGTTTGTTTATATATACCCCTTTCTCCCTATGAGGGGTGTGGGATTTTGTTTGAAGTTAGTATACAGACATGGTCTAGTATACAGACATCTCCCTAGTTATATTCAAGCCATACCATTTGTATTGTTGGCTCTCTCCTAAAATACATTTGAAATTCTAGGTCTATATGCCTGTGTATCTTAATAATAATAATAATAACCTTTATTTATATAGCACCTTTCATACAAGGAAGGCAGCTCAAAGTGCTTTACATCAATAAAAGTCAAATAAATTGGAAGAAATTTGCATCAATAAAAGACAAAGAAATGTAAATAGTTAAATTCAAAGCATAAAAAGTACATTTTCAGGCAGTAAAAATAGAAATATACTTAGTTAAATGCTATAGTGAAAAGATATGTTTTCAACAGCTTTTTGAATATATCAATCGATGGTGCTTCTTTGATATTTTTTGGTATTGTGTTCCACAGTTTTGGAGCATACTTAAAAAAGGCAGCATCTCCAATTTTTCTGTGGGTGGAATTTTGTACCATTATCAAATTTTGTACCTCGATCAACCTTTGTACTGCAAAAATATTCATGATAAATCACGGCTAATCCTCCCCCCCTTCTATCCTTTCTTACTGACTGGACAAATTTATAATTTTTTGGGCTTGCCTTAATGAGTGTTGGATTGCTATTTTCATCTAGCCAGGTTTCTGTTAAAAACAAGAAATCAAGTTTATGGTTGACAATGAGACCATTGATTAAGAAAGATTTGTTTGTTAGTGATCTAATATTTAGTAGTGCTAATTTAGTTAGAGTTTGCTCCAAAGCTATTTTGTGTTTGGGAATTTTTGTCAAATTGGAATAGATTATAGGGTGGGGGAAACCTGGGTAGCTTTTGTTAGCCCTTGTCCTAGTCAAAACAGTAATAGGCATTGGTGTCAGTGAATTCACAACATTGTTCTTATCACTTATTGTTTGGGTACACATTGACCTAAAGTCATCATGCACTGTAACATTTCTTTCCATCTGAATCCCACAAAAACTGCTTCCTGTTAAAGTCAGTATGCACTGTAACATATCTGTCCATCTGAATATTACAAAACCTTTCATGCCACAAGCTAATAACGTCAACATTGGTGGCACTGTTTGCGTGATATCACTGTTTTATAGAAAGTAGTTCATCCATTTCGCCCATTGTTTTCCACAGTTTTTTAGAAATCAGCCTGATGGGAGAGTATTGCTGTTTATTTTCTGTTTCCTTCTTTGATGTAACTATGGAGAAATGGAGGATATTGTATTCCAGGTGGCCTGCAAGCATTTGCAGTCCAGAGTTGTTTAGATGAATCCCGTCCCTTTTAAAGAGATTTCTTCTCTCCCAGAACAGGTCGAAACTGTTTATGTAATTCAGACCTCTGGTAGCACATGTGGAAGCAAGCCAACTGTTCAGTAATAACAGTCTGCTAAACCGACCTATTCCTCGTCCAACTGTTGGTAAAGAACTGGATATGTATACTGCAGATTCTTGTAGAGAGTCCAGGGTGTCAAACAGGCCAGTTAAGTCCTTTTTTAACAGTTCAGACTGCTGCTTTAGAGTGTCATTTGAGCCTACATGTATAACAATTTTGTCAGTGGCTGGATAGCTTTTTTAGTATTTCTGGTAGTTTCTCAGCTATGTCGCTGACAGTTGCGTGTGGAAGGCAGTGTGTAATCATATTCTTACTTAAGTTGCTGATTTTTGAGTCCCCAATGAGTATAGTTTTGGTTTGTTCTGGCTTTGTAGCCTGTGTGAGATGGTTTGCCCCCTTGTCATTTTGTGAGTGATGTTTCTTACCATACTTTAGGTAGTTTTCTTTAGCATGGCAGGGTTGTAAAATGCTGTTCCTAGGAGGTGTAGTCAGCCTTGTGGGCAATGCCTGTGTGTACTGCATTCTGGTAACAGTTTTGGATTTTGCTGGGGGTTTCAAGTAGGGCGACTCTGCTTCTGAGAACACCTGGGGCCTCATGTATAAACCTTTCGTACGCAGGAAAAGCTTGCGTACGCTGGTTTCCACGCACACGGTGTGATATATAAAAATTTACTTGACGTGAGAATATGCGGGCCGTCACGGAAACTTTTGAGCAGACGTTAGAATGTGCGGGCCATACGCAAACTCTTGTCTTGCTCTTTAACGTGACAAATTCTAACTGAAGAGTGACATAACTCACTAAACATAAATAAAGTTTCCACTGCAGTTACTGTCATACGTCTATGACGTTGACCATTCTAAAAACACAATTACATCCGCTAATAAAAGTTTGATCATTGATGTGGATGACTCACATCAAAATGCTAAAACCCAAACGGGAAATGCAATTAGGGCCTACCTTAAATCTGCCACCACTTCTGTTATAGCCTACTTGAGGTTTTCAAACGAACAACAAGATCATTCAGAAAATGCATGTCAACCTCTGTATATGGTTAATATTGCATGCAGCACGGATTATTTACCACAGATTAAATATATACTCACTGTGCTGTGCAACTACAAGATTGGCATCGGAAAATACAATTGTCTCTATGAGCCTGACTCTGGCTCATCCATAACGCACAGGAGGCATGACGCACCGATCCACCTCCCAAGGATGAAATGCAGTAACAAGTGGGCAAAATCACTCACTTGTGAAGCTCAATTGATCTCGTGGATTATGTGTAAATAAGTGATCAAGGTCTGGAAATTAGGTGTAGCCTATAAAAGATGATGTTATACTTGATGCGCTATGGCTGCTTTGGCCAGGGCTCGAAATACAAGGCGTCCCGCTTTATATAGCCTAGTATAAAAATATGTCTGGAACGGTTCATAACCGACTTTGGGACGTTTACGGGACGATGGTCAGTAAAACATAACTTGCATACAACATTGGTTACTAACGTAGCCTATATGTTTAAAAACAAGATGAAGCAGTTCATAATGAATGATAAAAAGATGAAATATAAAAAATAACATATTTTCACTTCTCCACATCTAAAGAACACCAATATGAGATTGATATTCTACCAATGAGCCACATTATCAAATTCTCACCTGACGCGAACAGTTCTTGTAGTATGTTAGAGAATAATATTTAGCATAATGGTAAAACATATAAAGAGGGAAGATCTAAAGTTGCCAAATATGATTGTGACTTCGGCTGTTTTGAAAATGGAACACAAAAGAAATGTAGGTTTAATGCAGGTTTGAAAGTCAGGACGTTTAAAAATAATTTGCAATGATCGGATATTGACTATAGGGTAAATTCAAGGTGATATAGGCTATGTAATTAGGCTATGTAATATCATTTTAGAAAACAATTTCAATTTTGTTCAAATAGGCATATTATTATTAGAAAGTAAATTATAGCTGTGCTATAGCATTTCAATTGTCTGTAGACTGGCTAACAGTAGCTCTAGAGAAAATGGTAGTATGATCTTTCTTATTGGCCTGGGATTAATACATATTAATTAAAATGTGCAAAATTAATTTATCTTATGAGATTTTTGCATTTGTGGAAAAAAGTAAAACGGCGAGGCCTGCATCTGCATATTCATTTAGGGGAGGAGGCAAGGCGGGATCAGTGGCTCGTTCACGTGTGGTCAATCTCACGTTGATTGTGATTTATAAAGGAATGGTGCGCAGGACCTGGCGTACGACCGCTTTTATACATGTGAATTTTTCTGTGCGTACATACTTTTCCAGTTTTTGCCGTACGCCATCTTCTGGTATGTAAGCTGCGCAATCTTTTATACATGAGGCCCCTGGTATCTGTTGCTCAGCTGAAGTTTTTCTTTGGTGGTTGGTGAGCAATGTTTTTTAACTGTTTTCGTTGAATTATTTTCTTGCTGCGTGAACCATGTGCATGTTAGTTTAATCTCACAGATGCATTGCTTTTCATTCTCCTTTGGTATGATTTTGTGCAGAGCAGAATTATTGTTTCCTTTAAAGATGGCAATTATTGGTCCTTATGCAAAGCACAGCATACTAAAACATTTCAGTATTTGCTTGTGTGCGTGTGTGCGTGTGTGCGTGTGTGCGTGCGTGCGTGGGTGCGTGCGTGCGTGGGTGCGTGCGTGCGTGCGTGCGTGGGTGCGTGCGTGCGTGTGTGCGTGGGTGCGTGTGTGTGCGTGGGTGCGTGTATGTATGAGCATATTCCTGTGTAGGCAGGTGCTGAGAAGAGAAAAGCAAAAAAAAGACTGAAGGGAGGTGGGGGTTAGTGGCACTTTCATCTGAACACTGGCATGACTCTTGGTTCCCAGGAGGTTTATATCACTGATGCACACAATAGACACTGTCATGCTCAAACAGCAGACATTCCTACAGCATTCTAATTTGTAGGTCAGTTTTCTATTTAGTATTAATAGATTCACATCCTCCTTTTAACAATTTTTTCATTGCCTTTCTGCTTGACAGTGTTACAAAAGGTTTCCATAAGACATGTGGGTTCCAAAATGCATGTGGGTTCATTCAGCCCAAAAGAAATGTCAATATTGAATTGGACACACTTGCCGGGTCAGAGCTCTGTAGAAACAATGGCTGGGTACCGCTACAGGAAGTGCCTGGGATAATGATTTACAATTGAATAAATTAGCTAATTAAGTCGGCAAAAAAATAATACCTTCTGCTTGACCTATGTGTATATTTAGCCAGTCAAACTAACATACTGTAGAAAGTAAAACTAGCATAATGGAATGATGTAAAAGAGGATATGTTTGACAGTCCATTGTCACCCAATTTTACATTGTTTATTTTTCCTTTTTAGGTATTGACATGAAGAAAGAAATTGAAACATTGATTGCAGAGGAACGTGCTGACATCATCTTGAAATATGATACGGTGAGTGACGTTCAAACAACACATGGTTTCATGATCCTGTAAACTACAGTACTTTTAGAACTGCCTCGTGCCCTTTCTTAATGTCTTGTTCACACCTGCAGCACCAATCTACAAATTGTGATCTTCTGGATATGTGTGCAACAATTTTTCCTCCATTGCTACCACTTCAGCCAAGATAATTCTGCATACAAATATGTTCGATAAAATACGAAGCAACACACTGAAGCACAGTGTTCCATTTAAACTCAGTGAACATCAGGGGCACCAGAACTTTTTGACACTGCAGGTGTGATCAAGGCTTTATGTAGTAATTTCTTAGTTATCAATTATTACATATTAGAGTATAGTCTATACAGGACTTTACATGCAAACATTAAACAACAAAATGTAATACTGTCGGATGGTCAGGTTATTATTAATTTGTCCATAGTGTTTAGTGGGCAATGTTCCTACTAATTTGCACTACTAAAAAAATGAAATTTTGCAGATTGCTTCATCCACTGGATCCAGGTTCTTCTGTAAACAGGAGCCCCAATGTTTAAGTAATCACCAACCAATCCCTGATACCCAACTTAACATCCTCAGAGGCAAAAGACAGGGATGTGCTATTTCATTGTTTATTTACTCTTTGGCATTTGAGCCTTTCACTTATGCAATAAAGTCTAATGTAGGCAATAGGTAAGCATTAACACACAACAGCCTGTGTGTTGCCAGGCCGAGTGACTTCTCCGTGAGGTGTACGGTTATGCCCTGGCAACGCACAGGCTGGAGTTTAAGGCACTTATAAAACAGTTGCCAACATCTTATGTGAAAATTCATTTTTATATAACTGTTTTTAGCAAAACAAAATGTTGCGAGGTGTGCGGTTATCGTCTAACATTAACTTACACTCCACCACTCTCCCTACATTTGCTATGTTAGTATGGCACATAAAACAAGTAGTTCCTATTAAGATAATAATTTACATTGTTAATAAAATGTCTGAAAATCTGTGAAACTTTTTTAAATTATCAATCAAATGTATTTTATAAAGCCCTATTTACAACAGTAATTGTCACAAAGTGCTTTGACAGACACCCGGCCCAAAACCTCCAAAACCAAGCAACATAAGTGATGCACGGTGGCTAGAAAAAACTCACTAGTAGGTGGGACCTAGGAAGAAACCTAGAGAGAGGCCAGATTTAGGGGGTGGCCATTCCTCTTCTTGCTGTACCAGGTGTGGGATCTGAAGGTACACATCCCATTGTATTAAGGTCATATTGTTTATCAGTGTTCAATTATTGTTAGTGGTGCAACGGATCGTCACTGATCCGTGATCCGTTCGGATCAATATCTTCGGTTCGGGACACACGTGATCCGCGGATTGATTACTGAAATAAAAAAGTTTTGCGCATGTTCAGTCCGCTCACAGCATGGTCATGGCGAGCGGAGGAACGGAGGAGCTTGGACGTCCCGCGTCATTTAAATCCCCTGTATGG
>JACXGM010036194.1:0-11616 GCA_016801145.1 Umbra pygmaea
CTCTCTCTCTCTCTCTCTCTCTCTCTCTCTCTCTCTCTCTCTCTCTCTCTCTCTCTCTCTCTCTCTCTCTCTCTCTCTCTCTCTCCCTTTGTGACTTCACATGAAGGAGTGTTTGTGCTTCTACATGGCTGCTTGATTTGGCTTGTATAGCACAGCCCAGTGATGTATGTGACGTTGAAAGTGCCTGAGTCCTATGGACATACTGTGTTGGGGAGGTGATGTGCAGCATATGCAGTAATTACAGCCATGGTAACAGTTCAAAAACCAAAGGGTTCTAACTCCCAGCGTCTGCAATCACCAACACACATACACACAGACGATGTGGGCTGATGTTCTGTCTTAACACCGCCCCATACAGTGGCAGGAGTTTGGCCCATGGCACTCGTAGCCAAAGCATGTAGCCGGGGGCGGGTACAGTGAGATGTCATGCTTGAGGGTTTTCTAGGGACTTTTGGGCTCTAACTCACCAAAACATACATGAGTTCTGATGGTGGATCCTTGGCCCTGCCCACACATCACCCCCCCCCCCCGTAACCTGGTGCGTTTGTATAGGGAAGATTAAGCTGCTCCGACGAAGCTGTGTTTACAAATATGCAGGCAGAGAAACAGGCCAAGCGCCTCTGAATAGGAATAGAATACAAATTGCTTTTTTTATCTCTCCCAGGGCCAGAGAAAATGTGTTTGCGATTGTTGCTCCTCCGCCTGTGAAGGATAAAGCCTGGGCTCTGGGTTTGGGCTTGCTGTTAGCATTCAGCCTAGCCTCTCTGCTGTGCCTGTTCTCTCCTCTCTTCTTTCTCCTTTGTTCCCATTTCTCCTCCTTCTCTTGCCCCCCACAGTCTTTCTCATAGGGATTTGTTTTACAGTATCCTTGGTACAGTGGCACTGCTGGTCTTTCCAAGAGGGGAAGCTCATTTTCGGCCTAGATCATAAAAATTGTCAATTTATTTATATGTAAATTCTGCCCCATGTTCCTTTTCAAGAAAATGCTCTGTGACCCTGTCGTACCAACTATAGGCATCTTTTCCAGTGACTTGATCAGTGTACTCTCAACGGCCTGCAAAGCTAGGCTGCTTGAACGGCCTTGACCCTTGAGTTATGGGTGTAGTACTTGAGCGGCTTTAAACAGGAGAAGCTCCTTTCTACACCTGCAGATGTAGCTCCAATTGTTGCCACTAATGAGAACAGTTTGTAAAGCTGAGGCATTGCACTGTCCAACTCCATGTCTTTAAGGAACACCAAGTAATCACACAGCTTTCCCCTGTTACCCTGCTTGTCCTGATCAGCATACAGGCCTTGAAGTTCAGACCTCAGTCTCCCTGAATCAAAGTGATGACCATATCATTTCAGGACACTTTGGAAGGCCTCCTCTGGAAAAACTTGTCTCATGTCATCAAATTTCTCTGGATTGATTAATTCTAAGGAGAGCATACTTTCCAAATTTGAAAAACATTGAGGAATCTGCTCCTAAATGTTATCAAAGATGGCCATTTACAGATTAACGTAGTGCTCTTGGGGATCCTGCAATTGGGTCAGACGGTGCTTTAAACTGAAACAAGGAATGTGGTATATAAATGTATGAAATGTATGATTAAAATTGGCTGGCAATTTCAGCAAGCAAATATCAAGAAATAGTTTGCAGCACTTTGTCTTTCAACTACACTTGAAAAATTCACGATGAGACTGAACTCGAATAGCTTTGGTGACTTCTTATAGTACAAAATCGCTGTCAATTAAAAAGAGATGCAGTCTTTCGACAGACCCTCCAATCATCACGCAGATGCCCGGAGTCCAGGCCAGCCCACTCTTTCATTCACCCCCAGAGAATCTGAGCGTCCGTGAGCAGAACATAATCGCAGCATTTATCCAATGACCATTTGGTTTAGAAGCACTGAAAAAACTGTTAAAAGCAGCTATATGTAACTGATTCTGAATGAACTCGTCTTCGAGATTACCGTGTTTTTAGTCAATAAAATGTTAACACAATAATACATATTTTACCATACATTTTTTGCCATTTTGAGGGAAGCCAAGCTTCCCTTGCAGGCTTAAAGAAACCGCCCCTGTCTTGGTAATCAACTCCTCTCATTTGCTGAGCTTCCTAAATTTTATTCTTCCTTCTACTACTGTTTACGAGAGTTATTCTTTTTTCTTCTACTGTATACAGGAGTTATTCTTTCTTCTACTGTATTCGGGAGTTATTCTTTCTTCTTCCTCTATATACAGGAGTTATTCTTTTTTCTTCTACTGTATGTAGGTGTTTTTTCTTTCTTCTTCTACTGTATGTAGGAGTTTTCTTTTTTCTTCTACTGTATGTAGGAGTTTTATTCTTTCTTCTACTGTATGTAGCAGTTGTACTTTTTCTTCTTCTATATGTAGGAGTTTTATTATTTGTTCTATTACTGTATATGTAGTAGGAGTTTTATTCTTTCTTTTTCTACTATGTGTGGGAGTTTTATTCTTTCTTCTTCTACTGTATATGTGCCTTTAATTATTTATTTTCTACAACATGTTTCTAGCTCCATCTCCTTTGCTTCCTCTGTCAGGTATTTAACTCTCTCTCCCCTCCTGGGCTAAAAACGAGCCTCTCTCACCCTTCTCTCACCCTTCTCTCACCCTTATCCCCTCCCTCTCTTTGACTCTCCCGCTCTTTGTTACTACATCTGTCTTCTTCTCCCCTGTCTCGTTCTCCCTGCACGTTTCTCTCCTCACCTCTTCTCCCTGTAGGATCTGCTATGATTTACAGTGTCTCCCAGGCCCTCCTCACTCACACAGGAGCTATTGGAGACTGAGTGCCTATATATCATGGTGGGGGAGGATGTGCAGTCTGGAGCTTGTTCTAATCGCTCCTAACAGACCTGTGCAGCATTACAAATGTGGTCTCTCTCTTACAATTAGTCTGCAACATGGTAGTGTTACGATAGTAGAACACAGGCAGGAGGATGTGATGTCACAGACCAGTGATGTTGTGACTGGATGCTTTTATATTTATTTATTTTTTTTAATCTGTGAAATCTGGTTAGTTTTGTGTTGTGGTTTTTGCCTCAAGGTTTCTGTTCAGGGTTAGGATTAAGTTAGTGTTAGATTAGTGTTAGGCAACAAGGCTTAGCAGAAGGCTACTTGCTCCACCTCCAGGAAATCAGAGATGGTCCCCTAATTTGTTATTCTTATCTTAGTATGCTTGTCTCAGCTCTCACAGGGAAAGTGGACACAGAAAGGCCTAATAGAACTACCCTTGATGCCAGTGAGGAGTCAATGTGACCTATTGTGACAGTTTAATAAAGATATATAATAATATATTGGAAAAAGGTCTTGAGATTCATTGCCACAGTAGCAATTTATGTTACTATGCCATTTGTTTCCAATATTCAAGCTGGAGTCATTCTGCGGAAAATATATATTTGTATAATTATATATATATTTATAATAGTGTTATTGTAAAAGTTATTCAGGATTACACATGTATTGGAAACCTTAGAATCTTCTCTTCCTGATTCATGGATTTGGACATTTAGTCTTTTACATTCAGGCCTGACTCGCTAACTACTGAGCCATCTAAGTTGTGTAGAAGTGATTGTTGGTGCCACAGGTAAGAAATGCCTTATGGTCGATAGAACCAACATAGGTGTGTTAAATAGAGTAAAAGTAAAAGTCAAGGAGAGAGGGTAGTTACTTATAAAATGGAGATATTTATATTTTATATTGAAAATGACTCACTTGGCCTTTCTAGTGTAAATAGCCAGTGACAAAGTGGGTATTGCCTTTCTAGAGTGTTCTCTAACACTACAGATGAATGAGTTGGTGTTGTCTTTCTAGAGTGTTCTCTAGCACTACAGCCAGATGAATGAGTTTGTGTTGTCTTTCTAGAGTGTTCTCTAAATCAACAGCTAGATGAATGAGTTGGTGTTGTCTTTCTAGAGTGTTCTCTAAATCTACAGCCAGATGAATGAGTTGGTGTTGTCTTTCTAGAGTGTTCTCTAAATCAACAGCTAGATGAATGAGTTGGTGTTGTCTTTCTAGAGTGTTCTCTAAATCAACAGCTAGATGAATGAGTTGGTGTTGTCTTTCTAGAGTGTTCTCTAAATCTACAGCCAGATGAATGAGTTGGTGTTGTCTTTCTAGAGTGTTCTCTAGCACTACAGCCAGATGGATGAGTTGGCGTTGTCTTTCCAGAGTGTTCTCCAAATCAACAGCCATATGAATGAGTTGGTGTTTCCTTTCTAGAGTGTTGTCCAAATCTACAGCCAGATGAATGAGTTGGTGTTGTCTTTCAAGCGTGTTTTCTAGCACTACAGCCAGATGTATGAATTGGTGTTGTCTTTCTAGAGTGTTCTCTAAATCTACAGACAGATGAATGAGTTGGTGTTTCCTTTCTAGAGTGTTCTCTAAATCTACAGCCAGATGAATGAGTTGGTGTTGTCTTTCTAGTGTTCTCTAGCAGTACAGCCAGATGAATGAGTTGGTGTTGTCTTTCTAGAGTGTTCTCTAGCACTAATGCCAGATAAATGAGTTGGTGTTGTCTTTCTAGAGTGTTCTCTAGCACTACAGCCAGATGAATGAGTTGGTGTTGTCTTTCTAGAGTGTTCTCTAACACTACAGCCAGATGAATGAGTTGGTGTTTCCTTACTAGAGTGTTCTCCAAAGACTGTGGGATCAAAGGTGGATCCATATACATGTAGTAGCCTATAGATATTCCATTGGCTATGCTCCAGCACTTGCATTTGGGTCTGACTAAGCACTATTACCATGGAGACCAGGGAACAGTAAGTCTTATGCTTTGACTCAGCTGTTTCCACCCATCAGCCAATGACAGCTTAGTGTGTACCCTTGACCTGCTGCTTTCTTACCACAGAGGGGGAGTCCCAAATGACAGTCAAGTCTTTATGTAGTGCACTACATCCCTGATGAGCAGTAGTCCACTGTGGAGGGTTAGGGTTTGATTTGGGAAGCAGGCAGGATGACACCCTGATTGCCTTAATCCATTACCCCCCTTTTAATGGAAGGAAGCCTCTAGTCATGGATGATAGCCCGGTACTCCTTGTCCCATAATGAAAACAAATACTCATTACTCCTTTACTGTGGTCCTTTTAACATTCTAGACAGGCAATCCAGAGGTCAGCCAGAGGCAGGAGATCAGGTAGCATAATACATGCCATCTACATACGTACCTTCTCAGCCAGCACTTACACATACACTTACAAGACATTATTCTGGCCATTATCCACTTATCTAGACCAGAGCTATTCAACTGGTCGTAGTAGCAAAACTGTCACAGTACTCTAGTTACACTGCAGGAACATGCACAGGTCCATTCACCAATCAGCCAGAAGGAAATTGAGTGTACTCAATTCAGACGACAAAGAGGATGAGGATGGAGAGAGAAGGCTACCAAGGGCCTTGATGCCTCATTCCACACTCAGTCAGGGTGGGGTAGAATGAGTGTGTGAGGTAGAATGAGTGTGTGAGGTAGAATGAGTGTGTGGTAGAATGAGTGTGTGAGGTAAAATGAGTGTGTGTGGTAGAATGAGTGTGTGAGGTAGAATGAGTGTGTAAGGTAGAATGAGTGTGTAAGGTAGAACGAGTGTGTGAGGTAGAATAAGTGTGTGGTAGAATGAGTGTGTAAAGTAAAATGAGTGTGTGAGGTAGAACGAGTGTGTGAGGTAGAATAAGTGTGTGGTAGAATGAGTGTGTGAGGTAAAATGAGTGTGTGAGGTAGAACGAGTGTGTGAGGTAGAATACGTGTGTGGTAGAATGAGTGTGTGAGGTAGAATGAGTGTGTGGTAGAACGAGTGTGTGAGG
Organism: Umbra pygmaea; assembly: GCA_016801145.1. Classification (NCBI taxonomy): domain Eukaryota; kingdom Metazoa; phylum Chordata; class Actinopteri; order Esociformes; family Umbridae; genus Umbra; species Umbra pygmaea. The sequence goes on from JACXGM010036194.1 coordinate 5,797, forward strand.
TAAAATGAGTGTGTGAGGTAGAATGAGTGTGTGAGGTAGAATGAGTGTGTGAGGTAGAATGAGTGTGTGAGGTAGAATGAGTGTGTGAGGTAGAATGAGTGTGTGTGGTAGAATGAGTGTGTGAGGTAGAATGAGTGTGTGAGGTAGAATGAGTGTGTGAGGTAGAATGAATGTGTGGTAGAATGAGTCTGTGGTACAACAAGTCTGTCAGGTAGAATGAATCTGTGAGTTTAAATGAGTCTGCGTGCTAGAATGATTCTGTCAAGTAGAATGAACCTGTGAGGTAGAATGAGTCGATGAAGTAGAATGAGTGTGTGAGGTAGAATGTGTGTGAGTTAGAATGTGTTTGTGAGTTAGAAGAGTGTGTGAGGTAGAATGAGTCATTGAGATAGAATGTTTCTGTAAGGTAGAATGCATTTGTAAGGTAGAATGAGTGTGAGGAATGAGTTTTTGAGTTAGAAAGAGGATGCTGCTGAGTGGATATTCCCCATCTGTGGGTTGGCGTCATTGTGCCCTGATTTCCATCAATAAAAGGGACATGGGGTTAAGGCTGGTCCTCTGAGTGGGCCAGGACCGACACCCAACCCAGGATTACACACATTGGGCCCTATTTTAACGATCTAAGTGCACGGCATGAGGCGCATGGTGCAAGTGAAGCGCATGGCGTGAAGCGCATGGCGAGTTGCTACATAATAGCATTTATTTTATTTGCTGTACAGTAATTTTCATTCCACTTGTTGACTCCCTCTAGCATCTTAACATGAAAATAAAGTAGAAAGGTGTCCTCTCAGAAAGAATGCTTCAATGAAACACTTCTACAATGGTCATTGTAAGCTGTATGCTGTTCATGACTTTTAGGTAATTTAATGGTCTGGCTTTAGAGGAGGACCGTATATTTAAGGGTTGTCAGTGCAGAGTAAAGATGGATGTTAGGGTGTAGCTGGGTTCTGAAGCAGCCATGCATACTGTCAGTTTACACCACCTCCAACAACTGCTGTTCTATTTATAGATACTGATGTCAGGGGACAAGATCAATGAAAGGCACTCACACACATGACAACACACTTACAAATACACATACAGTTCACACACACACACACACAAATACAATGCATACTGTACACACACACACACACACACACACACACACACACACACAAACACACATTAATACATACTGTACACAAACACACACATAAATACATATTTGAAATACATACAGCTGCATAAACATACATAAATACATACACACACATACAGCTCTGGAAAATATTAAGGGGCCACTGCAAAGTCATCACGCCTCTAGATTTTTGTTTGGGTAAAATAAATATTTTTGTTTTATTCCATAAACTACTGACATTTCTCCCAAAATATCTACATACATACATACATACATACATACATACATACATACATACATACATACATACATACATACATACATACATACATACATACATACATACATACATACTGTACATACTGTACATACATACAAACATACTGTACATACTGTACATACATACAAACATACATACATACTCTACATACATGCATTCAGTGAATACAAACTGTACATACATTCACACACATATTCAGTCATATACAAAAGTTTAGGCACCCCTGACAATTTCCATAAATAATTGGGTGTTTGGATCAGCAACTTCATTTTCATCTATCAAATAACTGAATGACACAGTACTATTTCTGTAGTGAAATGAGGTTCATTGGATTAACAGAAAATGTGCAATATACATCAAAACGAAATTAGACAGGTGCATACATTTGGGCACCCTTGTCATTTTGATGATTTGAATACCTGTAACTACCTTGCACTGATTAATTGGAACACACAATTGGTTTGGTGAGCTCATTAAGCCTTGAACTTCATAGACAGGTGTATCCAGTCATGAGAAAAGGTATTTAAGGTGGCAAATTGCAAGTTGTTGTTCTCTTTGACTCTACTGTGAAGAGTGGCAACATGGTGGCCTCAAAACAACTCTCAAATGACCTGAAAACAAAGACTGTTCAACATTATAGTTTAGTGGAAGGCTACAAAAATCGCAGAGATTTAAGCTGTCAGTGTCCACTGTGAGGAACATAGTGAGGAAATGGAAGACCACAGGCATAGTTCTTATTAAGGCCTGAAGTGGAAGGCCAAGTAAAATATCGGAGAGGCAAAGGCGAAGGATGGTGCAAACGGTCAAAAACAGCCCACAGACCACCTACAAAGACCTACAACATCATCTTGCTGCAGATGGTGTCACTGTGCATCGTTCAACAATCCAGTGCACTTTGCACAAAGAGAAGCTGTACGGGAGACTGATGTGGAAGAAGCCTTTTCTGCACACACGCCACAAACAGAGTCGCTTGAGGTATGCAAACACACATTTGGACAAGCCAGCATCATTTTGGAAGTGCTGTGGACTGATGAAACAAAGATGAAGTTTTTTGGTCATAACAAGGGGCGTTATGCATGGTGGCAAAAGAACACAGCATTCCAAGACAAACACATGCAACCCACAGTAAAATTTGGTGGAGGTTCCATCATGCTGTGGGGCTGTGTGGCTAGTGTTTTCTGTTCATCCAATAAACCTCATTTCACTACTGAAATATTACTGTGTTATTTGATAGATCAAAATGAAATTGCTGATCCAAAGACCCAATTATTTATAAATGAAAATCATGGAAATTGTCAGGGGTGCCTAATCTTTTGCATGCAACTGTACATAAAAAACATTCTTAAATACGCTCGACACTGTAGCCAAAATTTTGTATACACAGCCATTCTCACAGCCGCCACATTTCTGGGAAGGCTTTCGATAAGATTTTGGAGTCTGTCTGGCATTCAGCCGGAATAGCATTTGTGAGCTCATGCATTGACATTTGACGAGAAGGCCTTGCTCTTAATTGCTGTTCAAATTCATCCCAAAGATGTTCAATGGGGTTGAGGTTTGGGCTCTGTGAATGCCAGTGGAGTCCCTCCACACCAAACTTGTCAAAACATGTCTTTATGGACCCAGCTTTGTGCACATGGGCACAGTCATGCTGGAAAAGGAAAGGGTCTTCCCTAAACTTTTGCTGCAAAGTTGCAAGCACCCACTGGTCTATAATGTCTTTGTATCCTGTAGCATTAAGATGAACATTCACTGGACCCAAGGGCCTAGCCCAAACCTTGATAAACAGCCCCAGACCATTACCCTTCCTCCACTATTAGAAGGGGTATCCTCATACCTTTGGCTATATAGTGTACATGCACCCACATACACACATTCATGACTACATAGAAACTGTACACACACATACATAAACACACACAGAACAGTTTTTCTTTCCACGTCAGCTGTGTCCCTCAGGGATGTGTTCCATTCCTATCACAGCTCTGATGATGAACATGTGGCTGGTCTCCACTGTCACTTGTTCCTCTACCAAGTGTGTGTGTCAGAGAGACGGAGAGAGAACGCTCCGTGTGTGTGTGTGTGTGCGTGCGCGCGTCAGGAAAGTGTGGGTTTATGGTGGTGCCTGTTTGCCTGCGTGTGTGCATCCATGCGCGAGTGTGTGTCAGCAACTGTCTGTATGTCCTGGTTGGTGGCGCGTGTGTGTGTGCCCTAGGCCCCATGCTACACTTCCAACCCATTAGATGCTGCCCAGCCCTACACATCCCCTGCTTGCCTGCCTGCCTGCGTCTGCTTTAACCTTGGCCAGTGGCTGGAGGAGAGGGAGAGTAATTCTAACCTTAAAAACCTGCTGATTAAAGCTAGTTTGGTGGAATTCGATTTCACTTAATGCCTTTGGCCCTGAGCCTGGCTGCCTGGCATTAGCATCAACAGACACTGTGTCTTCAGTCAGGCTTGCCCCCCATCCTCCTCCTTCTCTCCCTCTCTCCCTCTGTCATCTCTTTCTTGGTCTGGTCCTATACACTAGAAGGACCATAAACTCCCAGGATCTCTCTCTCTCACTATCCGCTCTCTCTGTTTCTCTCTCTTGTCTATTTCCCTGTCACTTTTTTTCTGTCTGTCTGGCTGTCTTTCTCTCCTCTCTTCTCTCTGTCTCACATATCTTCTCCTTATTCCCATCATCTCAATACTCTCTCCATGCTAACTGGGAGAATTGAATTTCATTCAAGCTGCAATTGTACGAATTAGCTCCTATTGTTTTCCTGACGATGATTTACATGTTTGTGGGTCCAGCGTGGCGAATTAATTATTTTCTTCAGAGCCTGTTTATCAGCTATTCTTGTTTGGTTTCGTATTTTTAGAAACACAATTTCCATAACTTATGCAAGTTTTTTTTCAGAGCATCATTTGTTTTGCTTTTGTTTAAAATTTTTGGTTTGGTTTTCCATTTTTATTTCAGTTTTATTCTCCATTACGGGCCAGCCAATTAACTGAGTCCTCCATTATGTCATGACTGATTTAGGTCTATAAGTGTCCCTGGTCTATTTATAAGCAGGGGGAAGTGGACATAAATGTAAGCCATTAGTCCTTCATCATCTACAATGCCTTATTAATTGCAGATGAATTCATCAAGTGTGATGGTATTGTAGTTTGTACAATATTAATGGTACATACACTATATTTAAAAATGTGTTTGTATTCAATTCCATGACTTGTGGTCCTAGGTCCAGCTGTGCTGAATGTATTCAGGCCGTTTTGGGTCTTTCCTCTGTAGCTATGTGTTTCTCTCACCATCAACATCCACATCAGGGGAGATATATGGTGAGCAGCCTGGGCACTCAGCCACACACACACACACTTCAGCTAATTAGATTGTGGCCAAACGATAGAGCCGAGCCTGGCTGGAAGACAAATGGAAGGCAGGTGAAACAGCCCAGCGTCACCGTCCTGGTGAAAATGAGCTCATCCTCCTAAACACAAGTGACACTTTCACTGGTGACTCATCCCATCTTCTCTCCACTGGGCCGCAGAATCGTTAGTGATCAATAGTCATCATGGATAATGTCAATGGGAAGGCCTGATGTCTATTGCATATTGATTGGCTTGTGTGTTCAGACAGAGGCAGGCTGCGTATTAGTCTTATTGAGCTTTATTGACTGCAGCCAGAATGTTGCTCTATTTGTGGTGTGGAGCCCCAGGCTGAATTACCTCCCCCAGGCAATAACGCACACACACACACATACACACACACACACACACACACATACACACTATCACTGTGAAACACACAAGCACAGACACACATTATACACACACTGTGACACACACACTCACTGAGACTCATATGCACACAACCCACAAAGCTACATATATCCTCACTGCTAATTGGTCCAGTAATTAAGTGATGGTGGAGGTGACATGTTACACAACACACATATAGAAGGGTGGGGCTTGGTGGGCCATGTTACACAACACTTATGTCGAAGTTGGGGCTTGGTGGGTAATGCTACACAACACACATAGAAGGTGGGGCTTGGAGGGCCATGTTAAACAACATTTATGTAGAAGGTGGGGCTTGGAGGGCCATGTTAAACATCATTTATGTAGAAGGTGGGGCTTGGAGGGCCATGTTAAACATCATTTATGTAGAAGGTGGGGCTTGGAGGGCCATGTTAAACATAATTTATGTAGAAGGTGGGGCTTGGAGGGCCATGTTACACCAAGGGCGTAAGAACGACTTTGAAATTGGGTGGACAGACCATATATTTTTCATAAATTGTTCTTATTATTGGTGGGGGCCACATTGCCTGTCTGTCACATTGGGGGTGACATTTCCCCTCCATCCCTTCGTTCCTATGCCTTTGTGTTATATAACACGTATGTAGATGGTCGGGCTTGGTGGGCCATGTTACACAACACGTAT
>JACXGM010036196.1:0-11463 GCA_016801145.1 Umbra pygmaea
CCTGGGCGCCTCCCTAGGGAGGTGTTTCAGGCACGTCCAGCTGGGAGGAGGCCTCGGAAGACCCAGGACTAGGTGGCGAGATTATATCTCCAACCTGGCCTGGGAACGCCTCGGGATCCCCCAGTCGGAGCTGGTTAATGTTGCTCGGGAAAAGGACGTTTGGGGTCCCCTGCTGGAGCTGCTGCCCCCGCGACCCGATCTCGGATAAGCGGATGAAGATGGATGGATGGAAGTAACCTATTCTTTCTCACTACTTCTTGTACCAACTGATGTTAGCTGTCATGTATGGTAAAAGCATGTCTTGTATTGAGAATGTCAACTAATCTTGAAACAAAAAGTAGTGATTTACTTCTGCGGAGTCAAACCAGGAAACAGAATCTGTTGAAATTTCGTTACTAACAATTAAATCCAAACGATAAGGTACTTTTAATGGTTTAAGAGTTGTCAATGTCTCTATTGTGCCCTTAATGATGGAATATTAGCCATAACTAGAGTTTGGTATCATATGGTTCTTTACCGATACTCTATGCAATTTCTCATAACATTACCGGTAGCTTAGTAAAATAAATGCATGGAATTGTTTAGGTCAAAGCTTTTTTGTTTTGGATTAAGAGAACAAATAAACAACTAACACCTAAATACAAGTGGTTCAGAACTGATCCTATTGAAGGCACACGAGGCTAACAGCACCTTCTAGAAGACAATGCAATAAAAACCTACATATCTGAACCAAGGAGCGTTCACAGTGGAGAAGGGATGAATATCCTTTACACTAGCTTCAGCAGAGCCCTGTGATTTTCTTCCACATTCTCAATTGTTAGTATACCTTTGGCTGCCAGTGTATAAGGACTGGCATGACTGAACAGCTGATGGAGTTTGAGATTATTGTAATTTGGGGGAAAATCTATGATGTGCTCACTTCACAATGCTGGTTAAAATGAACCATGAGCTGTCCCCCATATTAAGAATGGAATATAAATGTAGATTGCCTTTTAGTAACGTTGCACTTGCTTATTAGCTAGCCAAATATGATACTAGGACAACTAATGTTAGCATAATAGTGAGCAAGCAGTTCATGTTTGAAGAAACATAGCAACACTCGCTCTAGCTATCATGATTAAACCCCAAACTTGATAGCTAGCTATGATAATTAAACTTTTGCTAGCCTAAGTTAAAGTGTATATTGTTGTCATACCTGCAGAGGAAACACTGATTGTTTACATGTTGCATGGTTTGCAGCATCCTCAACTTTTTAGTTCTCCAGCTTTTTCCCACAGACATGTTAGTGTCATCTGACGCCTCATGCTACCGGTAGTGAGAAGGACACTAGCAAAATGCAAAACCGAAGAAGAATCAGTCAGGAAAGATAAGGAGAGCAATTATCTGTGGCCAAAACTTGCATAACCATTCCCTTTTCAGGGGTGGGTCTTGCTGTTTCCTCTCCAGTGCACCTGTTGTCACTTTAATTTGCACCAAAACAGGTGACATTGATTCACAATCATTTATGCTTCCTAACTGGACAGATTGACATCTGTGAAGTTTCAATGACTTGGTGTTATAATGGGATGAATGTGTGTTTTCTGAATTTTATTTAGTAGTGTATATACATTATTTATGCAGTTTATAAAGTAAAAATAGCACGCTAAACATAGCTACAATTTATTTCCTCAGACATGATTTGTTCTCAATAAATAGGTTGACTAAACTTATGCATTTTTTCTCAGTTCAGCTGATTTTGGTTGTCTTCCAATTTATTTTAGGAACACTAAAGTAAGTCATCTGGCTTAAAATATGTACTGTTGGATATCAGAATGTGAAAGCAAGTAAAAAAATGTCATTTTCTGCAAAGTCTTGGTTAGCAGCCATTGTGTTGGGTAACAACTTTTTCGAGAGAATAGCCTAAAAAGAAATGCTCTTTGTGCAGGACTTGGAAAAAGCAGAAAGCCCGGCTTTGTAGATCTCTACACACCTAAAGAATCGCGCCACCTTGTCACACAACACAACACTTGATAGAAACATTGCAGAAAGAATAGCTATACCTTCACAAATGAAGGACAACCAAGGCTTGTATGTGTAAGGCTGATGGCACAATTGGTATGACAGGGCTGCTTATTTTCACAACCGAAAACATGCCTATATACATTTTTCTATCTCCTTGATGTTGTAATAAGGAATTTGACCATGAAATTTGAGAAGCTCCCAGCACCTCTGGATTGCTGTATCGTGGTGTACCCCTTTAAAACCGGTTTGATACAGGAATCGGTTTTCGATACCAAACCCTAGCCAAGACAGAAATTGTTTTTTATGCTTTACATTTTTTTTATTTTAAAGTTTTTATAAGCCTTTGATCAAAGTGATCTTTCTGGATAAACTGATTTATTAATTGACTGGGATTTTATGTCCTACTTTCTTGATTTTGATCGCTTATCCTACTGTCTTGATGACTGTCATGTGTAGGAGCTATTATACCGCTCCACCCTAGAGACCCAGAAGCTGGAGCTGATGACTGAGATGTCCAGTCTGAGACTGAAACTCAGCACCGTGGAGAGGGACTGCAGGGATCACCAGGTACAAACACATCATAGCCACCTGCACACAGATACAACATATCTTTCAGTTAGATTTCTCATCAACTTAAAGCTGGTTTCTGATGTTGTATGTGCTTATGAACCTTGGCAGTCATCCAGATATTTAATAGTTCACATTGAGAAATTCCAGAGCTCCCATCTAGTTGGTGAGTGGGGCCTGATCCGTCATGTAGAGCCTGGCCCGGCTGGACGGGCGACCAGGGGGGAGAGACAAAACAAGCCCTTCTCCAGCAGTTGTTTCCTCTCATAAATTCTCTGAGCTCCCCCTCCTTAATGTCTGGAGGTCTGACAGTCAGGGTTTCCACACAACGTGTCCCTGAACACTGTGCAGGCCTAGGCTGCAGGAATAGTGAGATAAGGGTATACATGGTAACTCAGCGGGATTCAGACATTGATATCACATTTAACTGTATAGAAAGTCAATGTCTTCCATATACATTTAATACAGCCTGCTTCTTCAGCTGTAAGTCCCACAGAGTCTAATAAATGTCTTTGTTCCTACCAGTGTTGTGTTGCAGGTTTTACTCTCGAAATGTATGTGGTGAGTCATGTCACATATTTTTGTAAAACAATAATGTGTACCTCCGGAGTGCTCAGTGTACAAGGTAATTGCCCTACTGTGAAGGGGTCAGTTTTAGCAGCGATTCGGTATAAAAGCAGTGCTAACGGTAATTGACCATGACGCTTCCTTTCATTCCAGGATTTCTCTATTTTTGTGTGGGCAGAACTTTTGCTCCAACATACTCTTTATCCGGATATTATCTTTGGTCTCCGGGTGCGATTTGTAACCCCGCAAAAACGACCCCCACACTTTCTACTAATACTCTTAGCTGACCTCTTTTACCTCCCCAGGGGCTGTACCAGGAAGCCAATGACCTGCGCTTTAGGGTAACTGATATGGAGAATGAAAGAATACAGTGTGAGAAGAAACTGAAATCCAGCCAAGTGAGTAATCAGTCTTTTTAGATCAGTACATTCACCATTTATTGTACATAACACATCAGCCACACGTGCAGGTTGCTTCACTCTACAGTGATGTCGGAACATGGTTGGTGTATGGTTTGATTTTCTAACAGTTGTAGATCCCTGCCCTCACTGGTAGTGTTTCTGCATTCCTTCAGGGTTTATACCCTTGTTTTGTCTCATCTCTTTTGTCTCCTCGTGCTCCTTGCTGTCCCACCTGGCTCGCTTCTCCGCTACAACCCACTAACCTGGGCAGGTTGTGGTTCACTGGAGGTGTGGCGCAGAATCGGCCAACCCCAGGGCCCTGCTGTTCTCTTCCTGTCACTCTGCACCTCTAAAAATTCCTTCTGTCCACTGGCCCTGTCTGCTTTTCCAACTTTAACCCCACTTCTACTTTGACTGTAAGTTCTCCAAGCAGTTATTTACGAAACAGTTCTTCACTTTCTGCCATTATCCTCTCAGTAATTGTATGTTGACGTTATTATTCCATTGGATAAGGAAGCTAAACTAATGACCGAACTGAAGTTACCTTCTCTTGAGGATTTAAATCCCAGCAGAGCTATTCTGCCTGAGAGGAACATTTTAACAGTGTGTTAAGTTTGTGTGCAGATAAAGACACGTCCACTAGCTGAATTTGGCTTCACTCTTACCTACTTTTGAGTGATAGTCCCTTGCCTTCCATTACAGAAATCTTGAAACAGGGCTTTTACTTTGATTGTGTGATTCTATTGTCAAGCTGTGTAATGTTCTAATCTGTGTATACAACCCCAATGTTGAGAGGGATCGGACAGCGTGGAAAATGCAAAAAAAAATGTTATTTGGAAATTAATTTCAGTCTGTACAATTTTGAAAACACATTATTAACATTAGGTGATGTTTTACTTTTATAATTTAATACATTTTAGAAAAAATACACTAATTTCAAATGCAACAAATATCAAAAAAAGTTAGGATCGTAAACAGTAGGGTTGGGCATCGTTTTGATTTTAACAATTCTGATTCCAATTCTTTCTTTTTCGATTCCGGTTCTTATCTATTCTCGATTCCGAATTTTTTGGATAACTGGAGTTGAAACGGGACACATTGCCTTCTCAGGGAGTATGCGCGAATGTTCAGCACAGATTGTGTCTTCGGCAGTTAAGAACAATTGTTCAATAGGTGTAGAGGATGCCTGGACACAAAGTGGTGCAGCTTTTTCACCACATAAGCTGTAACGTTTGTGGCACTCTTCCACATTCTCCGCTGTTATTTTTCCATTGACTGCTAACATGAACAGAGTTTCACGCTGCAGTTGAACGCTAGCAGCAGTAGGTTTGCTAACGTTACTTGTGTTAGCAATTTGCATATCGTTAAATCTATCTACAAGAGAAGAAAAAATCTGAGTAACGTTTCACCCCAATTTTAGCGATTCTGCAAATGTTTAATCATATTTGTAGTGCATCCTCCAATGCAAGAAATACATGCATCACAGATGTTGCACTGTGCCGAATTGTTTTTTTTTTTAGTATGAAGTCACACCTTTGAGTGCTGCTTCGTGGCAAGGCGACAACACAACAAGAGCCTGGCTGCCCTGGCAGTACGGTGGCTGGCTGGCCTGCTACGGAAATCAAAAATTGCTGCTTACGCACCCATGCACTTGTAATCTGGGCAGAATTTGGTTTGGCATCTTGCTGGAAATTGTAGGGACGTCCCTGGAAAAGAGGACATCTAGATGGCAGCATATGTTGCTCCAAAATGTGTACATATCTTTCTGCGTTAATGGTGCCCTGACATATTTGCAAGTTACCCATGCCATGGGCTCTGACACCCCCCCCATACCATGACATGATGCTGGCTTTTGGACCTGATGCTGATAACAGCTTGGCTGGTCCTTTTTCTCTTTGGCTCGAAGAACACAACAGGTGTTTTTTTTTAAATGTTGATTTGTAAATCCAGTGTTTGGTTTAAGATCGCTTGGATAGGCAGTATCTAATCAGAGGGCTGCTCTACTTTGTGGTGGTTAATCTCGCTCTGGTGTGTAACCCTCTCTTCTGAAAGACTTAATGAATATTGGCTCATGTGTGTATCTGTTATGGCCTCAAACATTATTCTCTTTTCAGGAGGAACTGTTGGCTCTTCAAAAGCAGCTGGATGAGCGAGAGCTGGAGCTGAGTATGTTAAGGAATGAGGCTGCTCTGCGAGTCATGACCCCAGAGAGATCTGAGGGCCGAGAGAAAGGTGGGACAATGTTTTACAATCTATCACTGTGATCACACCACTGCCGTAAACACAAGGGGATGTACTGTTCTAATAGCCTGAATTAGCATTTTTGTGGGCCATATGAGATGTTTTTCACTGCATTTAAAATTTTCTCCACATTCTGTGATACCTGTTTTTATGTTTTAGATACATCTCCCACCTCCATATAAAAACCCTAGGCTACATGTAGTCTTATTTTATTTCGCCTGGAATTCTAAATATACATTAGTGTCCACATCTTCAACCAAACAACTATAAAGATAGTGAAATTCTCAAAAGAAGTTGTATGTGATGCATACAAATAATAATCCACTTTTAATAATAGAACAGTCTACTGACAAGTTGACAGACATGCAGGAAAATACGGCCGTCCGTTTTATCAGTTCTACAGAATTATTTCTAATAATACAGTTCCTAGTCTTTCTGCAGTTTTTCCCTTATGTCAATGTGAATGTGTTTTATTACATTACTGTTTTCTTTTTTTGGTTGTGGCAAGTCAGAGAAGATACTGATTCATGTAAAACATAAATGTCAACACTCACGACTAATAATGATATTTACCTCCAAGGCCTGTGCTTAGGAACTTCCCCCAGAAAGGGCAGATGTGATAGTACACTGTCTACTGATGCTGGGGAAAGGGAGGGGGTTGTTTTTTCCAGCTCAGTCTTCTTATCTCTACAGGTTTCATACCACACATGTTTCGACATGGTCTTTGTCTTGTAGCTGGCAGCTGAATTTCTTATTCCCCCATTTTAGTCTAGAGGAGTACAAATTAGTCCATGTTTTCACTTCCAAGAAAGCGTTGTCCTTGACCGTTTCCCATATACTTCAAAGTAATTATGATACTCGTAAGACTTCTGTTAAAATTCCTGTAATTAAAGTGGTGTGTGGAGGTTTACTTCTACGTGTAGGTTTAGACTAGACATTGAAAGTGGGAACTGCGGATATCATAGTGCTTAGAGCATCTGACCAGTAATCAGAGAGGGAAAATCTGTTGCTCAGCCCTCCAACAAGACCGTTTCTAACCCTAATTACTCCTGTAACTCACTCTGGATTAAAGTGTCTGTTGAATGACTGAAATGTAATTGTACAGTGTTCCAGGGTGTAGACCCAGCCGGGTGTGTACCAGTTCGTCCAGTCATTGCGTGGGCACACTTGTTGTTTTTCAGATGTGGAGCTACTGAGAATGAAGAAGGCCATTGATTCCTTGATGTCCTCCAACAACGAGAAGGTAGGCCTGTTGTGAAACATGACTGTTAGAGGAAACTCTTTGTCCACACCAGGCGCACTCAGTAGCTTTCTTACATGAAACGTCCATCCTTCATCCACAGGACCGGAGAATACATGAGCTGCAGGAGGCACTGACTAAATACAAGAAGGTCCATGACTTGGTCATAGGTGAGATGCAGTTTTAGAGGAGTGTAATTGAATTTTACTGTTTTACTTTGGACCAGTCTTCATTCATTGAATTGACAAACAATCTCTACGGTGAAGACTGTTGATGTTGTTGTCTTAGGTATCTCTTCACGCTGAGTATGTAATCCTTATTTTTATTTTTTATCCTTCAGGTATGCTACAGTATGTATATGTTTTTGGAAATAATTCTTTCCATTTACCCTGTATGTGAATGGATGTATGAATATGTCAAACTATCCCCCCAAGATACGCTCAATGAAGATGATTACGATGACATCCAGGAAGAGAAATCCCCCTCTGTTCCTGTCACCATGGATACAAACAGCGCCACAGTGGCGGTTGGGGAAGAGGCAGGAAGAAGCCACGACGAGGTAACAACCTATCCTGTCAAAACAATCAGACACAGGATAGACCCCAGTCTCTAAACTTCCTCAGTGAGCCTTCAGCTGGGCCTTCCATGGCCGTGTCAACAGTCTTAGTATATTGGCTTAGCTGCTGAGCAACATCTAAACAGATTCTGGGCTTTGACTTTGATAACACAATTTAACAATGTTGAATCTTTTCTTGCCAGTGTCCATCTATGGCAGTGCTTTCTGATCTGGAGCCGGGGAGACCATTGCAGACACTTAACACAGATAGGTCTGTCTTGCTTCACTAAAGCCCCAATAAATCCAAGTGCTTTTGCTTCAGGCTTTTATTCCTTAGTCTCTTCCGAGTCACCTTGCCTAGACTGATAGGAATCATTACCTGTCTTTGCAGTTTGCCTGAAGTCCCACCACATTCTACTGGTAGTCTGGGCCACTCTAGCAAGAGCACAGAGCAGGTAAGAATGTGTCTAAGATTAAAGTATGCATTTCAGTCTATTAGGGTAAAGTATGCATTTCAGTCTATTAGGGTAAAGTTCGCATTTCAGTCTATTAGGGTAAAGTATGCATTTCAGTCTATTAGGGTAAAGTATACATTTCAGTCTATTAGGGTAAAGTATGCATTTCAGTCTATTAGGGTAAAGTATGCATTTCAGTCTATTAGGGTAAAGTATGCATTTCAGTCTATTAGGGTAAAGTATGCATTTCAGTCTATTAGGGTAAAGTATGCATTTCAGTCTATTAGGGTAAAGTTCGCATTTCAGTCTATTAGGGTAAAGTACGCATTTCAGTCTATCAGGGTAAAGTACGCATTTCAGGCTATTAGGTTAAAGTATGCATTTCAGGCTATTAGGTTAAAGTATGCATTTCAGGCTATTAGGTTAAAGTATGCATTTCAGGCTATTAGGTTAAAGTATGCATTTCAGGCTATTAGGTTAAAGTATGCATTTCAGGCTATTAGGTTAAAGTATGAATTTCAAAATAACTACTGAGGGCTCTCTAGAGTCTGAAAATCACTATCACATACTTGGACAGTGTAAAAGGCCTAAATGGCTGTCACCGTTTTTTCAAACCATACACAGTATACTAGAGCCACTTGTCCCGTTTGTCCTCTAAATGTGGGAGAGAGGCTAGGTCACTATGACATGACGTATGTCTCCCAAACTGGCTAATCATGCAGTGTGTCTATGGCCATAATCTCCCCACATGGAGGCTAGGTAATTTGGCCCCTATGACTGCTTTGCCCATTTGTGTATGAATGACTCTCAGCCCAGAGGAACTGAATGGTTGATGTGAGAGTAGGATTCCTGAATCAAACTGGGTCTGACAGTTGTGTTCCCAGACTGCGCCCTGGTGGGAGAACAGTGGAACTGCAATAGAGCTGGTTCCGTTTGGTATGAAAGAAAGACTTTCTCATTATATTAATAAATAAATAAATTATGAAAAACTTCAACATAAAAGCAAAAGAGGCAGTATTTTGTGGGACCATGCAAAGCTACATACCCTGGAAACCAGCATTTCCCTGAACTTTCCCTGTCTCAAGGATATAAACGTGAATTGGGTATGGGACTTCATGAACTTCAACATTTTTCTAGATGTGTTTTTCATAAGGTAAATAATATAAGGAATACTTGTTATTTCAAAATATGAAATAATGTTTCTATCAGTAAATTAATATATACTGCCTTCATAAATAGCTATAACTAATTTTCTACGGTGGCCTAACTGGTTTACACAGTACTGTATGTGTTTTTAGATACATCATTATATTCCTAATCAGTTTGCAAAACCACTTTCTAGACAAATGCCAAGGAGGAGCCCATTAACCCAGACGTCTCCCCCTCAAATGTCATCGGTACTGACAGCTTTGGGTCCAAGAAGGCCCGCTCCTCCTTCGGGCGTGGTTTCTTCAAGCTGCGTGGGGGCAAGGCAACGTCCAGTGTTCCAAATCTAGGTGAGTCTTCTCATGGGGTTCATGAAAAAGGGTGAAGAGGGGTTACAACTGGGATTCCTTGGGATTTAAACAGCTTTCATCTCAAATCACCCCATCTCTGTTGTTGTTTTTAGACTATCATCTATCATCACCTTTAGGATGGTTATTTATTTGATGTAGTTTTGTCTTTTTGTATGACTGTATGTTTGCTACTGTTCCCATCTAATCTGCTGGGGTGCTTTGCCGCGTACCTCATCCAGGTATGCTTAGCGATACAAATGTTAGTTCACACTGATTCATAAGATTAAACTTCACTGTCATCTCCGTTTCAATGCAACCAAAAAACAAATCAAAATCTACTGCGCCAAAGCAAGTCACAGAGTATAATTCATCTCACAGTATTGATAGAAGTTTTAAACAGCATAAAAAATTAAATAGGAAACCTTACTGTATATTGCTTAACTGGGTGTGCCAAACTGTTGGTTGGGTTGGCCGGACAACGAAGCCCACCCGTGCCTACGCGCCTGCCACAGTAGTAGAGGGAACATTGGTATTTGCTTGTAATGGGAAGTTTGACCCTTCTTATTGACTCTGATCTTTGAGTTGTCGAGTCGTTCAGCCTTTAAAATAATTTTGTTATTTTAACGTCCAGAGCAAGCCAGACCCACTTTTTGGAAAATGAAAAATTGCTCACTGTTCAATAAAACGATAACATTGAACAACTCAGTCGTTTGCTAGTCTTTAACTCTTGAGCAGAGGCTGGGTTGTATAAAGTGGTTTCAGTCATTAATCAATCAATTTGTTAAGTAGCGATTGAGTTAGGTATCATGTATAGACCATTTTCAGACAATAAATACTGATAATTGCATTTATTATAGCAACCTGCATCCATTGATAAGTTTAAACATGTATTTATAATGCTGCAGCTTGATTTATTTGATCTTTGCAAACATGAAACAAACAGCCATTGGTGTCAAGAGCAGTGCTGGAGGAGCATTTTATAAATTCTACTTGTGATCTTGTTGGAGAACGATTTTTACAGTCACAAAAAAAGGACTTGTGTTCTTGCTCTTGCTCCCTTTTGTTTCCGTTGTACTGTGAAATTTGAACTGCTGCTGTGAACTGATGTCAATGATTTTTGGAATCCAGCTGAGAGTGGGCGGAAGGGCACAGACCACCTGGATTTGGCTGGACCACTGAAAATCCAGCCTGGAGACAGCACCCAGACATTACCTTCCTCACCAGAGGCCAAGAAGAAGTCTCGAGGCTTCAAGAAGTTCTTTGGCAGGTGGGTCAAAATGTTCTACCTGCTCCACAGATTCTCATCAAATTAGGTGTAGATGAACAAATGCAGAGAGCGTTTTTTAAATGAAACGTTATTTATTTTATTTATTTAAACTTTATTTAACCAGGTGGGCTCGTTGAGAACAAATTCTCATTTAAAACGGCGACCTGGCCAAGATAAAGCAAAGGTGCAAGTACAGACAGAGTTACACATGAATACAAATACACAAGAATAACACAATGGGTCGGGTAAGGGAGAAAGATAGAAAAGTGCAGTTGAATGTGCAGTTGAATGCAGTGTACAGAGTAGCAGGCAAATACAAAGAAATAAGTTAACACTAGTATGACAGTGCAAATGGTAACTGTGCAAATAAAATATAACAACAATGTAATTAAACTAAAATAATGTTCAAGTAAGTGTACACAAAGGTGCTTATTTGGAAAATACTAAAGTAACGGATCAGATAGGAAAGGTATTGTACATGTGAGGGGGGGTCAGCAGGTGCAATGGTTGGACAGAAGCTCTGATAATCGAGATTTAAAGGAAGTGAGGGGGACGGTGGTCACGAGTTTCAGAGTCTTCTGTAGCTCGTTCCAATCGTTAGCTGCGGCGAACTGGAATGAATTTCGGCCAAAAGAGGTGTGGGCTTTTGGAGTGATCAGGGAGATGTACCTG
>JACXGM010036197.1:0-11425 GCA_016801145.1 Umbra pygmaea
GGGGGGGGGGGGGGGGGTTACTGGTGTTCAATTAGAGAGCTGCATGCTCCAATGACCAAAGTTCAGCACAACATGATCAGAAACCTGACCTTCAACTTCATTCGAGGCAGTGAAATTGCTGACCTGAACTTAAGAATAATGTTGTACAAAGCTCAAGCTTTATAGCACATAGAAGCTGCATTTTCTTTTGCCAAGAGATGCTAGATGATGCTGACATTCTATGCACGGATGCGCGCGCACACACACACACACACACACACACACTTTACAATGTTTCTGATGACCCAAAAAAGTAGTCCCATTCCCAAGTCTGACCTTAACCCTAACCTCAACCAGTGGGGGAAGTTAACTTTTCACATTGGCAGGTAACTTTGACGTGATCTGAGGAAGTTAAACAAGTAAAACATGTCACATACACAGCGCACAATGGATGCCCAATGGATGATTCTGCTGTCAGTAAAAACACAGATGGGTTGTTTGTTGAGTCCACATTTATGAGTGGCATCTTGGTTAACCAGAGAAGCATACACACGCAACCACACACAAGCATACACGCGCAACCACACACAAATGTAAAACCAAACCATTCAACTTCTGAAGTTCAAACGTAATTGAATTAGAATGAGTTGTTAATCAACTATTTTGCTTTGTCATAATACAGTTTCCTACTATATCTGTTGTATTAGGTTTGGTTCCATTGATGAAGATGCATCTACTTGTAGATTTTATGGGAGCTAATTAAGCCAATGCTTGGATTACTGCATTCCTTATCCCTAGACATGTTTTCAACAGATTCTAAAATGAATTTACACATGTAAATACTGATTCAACAAATATTATAGCATGAGATGTGTTAAAACAGAAAAGTTTTGCACTTCTCAAATGTGAAACGCAGCTAGACGACCAATCTAAAAGTAGCCGACTAAAAGTAGTAGTAGGACATCCGATTCTAAACCAATCAGCATAATTCGGCAATCATCTGATAATCATTACCATCAGACTTGTTTTTACAGTATGTCCCTATAGTAATGGTATTAATAGTGTATTAATAATGAATTCAAAGTACTGAACTAATATGAATTTACATAGCCATGATGCAATACTACTAGACTTTT
This sequence comes from Umbra pygmaea, assembly GCA_016801145.1. Lineage (NCBI taxonomy): Eukaryota > Metazoa > Chordata > Actinopteri > Esociformes > Umbridae > Umbra > Umbra pygmaea. The sequence continues at coordinate 1,116 of JACXGM010036197.1, forward strand.
GCCCCAAGTTCTCAGACAGAATAAGAAATGTAATAATGGTCCAAACACAATCTTTTTTTTATTTATACAGAGATAATAAATAAAATAAGAAATATTTTTTTAAATTATAGTAAATTAGTGGTTTATCCTAACCAGATAAATCGAAAATAGTGTATGCTTCATGGGGGACTGGCAAGATCTTCCCACCTGGTCCAGTGTCCCAATATTACTGGTTCCTAAAAGTACATCGAAAACATGTGTGTACACACACACACACACAAACATGTTAAAAGCACACACCACAAGGCCCCATACTCAGCCAACCATTCCTCCCACTTAAATAAATGCTTATTATTAATTCAGATGGATCAAGCTCAAATAAAAAATGCATGGTGCTTTGTTCCGCTCTGCTCGTTCAAGGCTATTACCTCCACACTCTGTGTAATGGCCTAGTCATGTTTTCAAAGCTCAGCCAACTCGCTGACTCTGGCTGGGTTGGAAGAGACTGGAAACAGTCGTTCTACAAAAGGCTTCAGAGGCGGCAGTGGGTTTTACCTTCTAACTCCATGTCTGGTTTCCTTACAGCTCTGCTAGCAGTAAGGAACACACACACACACACACACACACACCACAGAAATGAAAAAGATGAAGCTCAGATAAGGGAAAACTAGAGTCCTTGGTTTTCTACATCGATTAGTGGACGTATAAATGAATCATGCAGTATGTAGCCCTTCATTTCTGAGGAATGTATAAATTCATCCTGAGTTTAGGCCAAATGCTGAACCCCATCAGATCCAAAATGATAAGCTTGCTTAAGTCAAACACAATATGGCCTCAATAAAAGTAGTATGTATGATGTCGGCATGTGTCACGCCAGTATGTGTCATGTTTCTATCACATCTCTATGAATCACATTTCACTCCCTGACTCCGCCCCCACCCGACCACACCCCAACCCAATACTGTCCCGGACTCCCTCTGTCTTTCCTTTTGGAACACCACTTCTGTCAATGCGTGCCTTTTGTATTATCTATGTGGTGTGCATGTGTGCGTGTCTGGGTTAATGTCCCCATTAAGGCTTCCACTGTGGGACTCTGTGCCAAACACACTGGCATCGACTAATCTGGCATTCTGAATATGTATTGACCAACTGTTTCTGATAGCATTTACCATCAATAACACTTCTCTCTCCACTCTGATGAAAATAACAATTTTTTCCTTAATTCCATTGATACAGACACACACACACAGACACACAGACACACAGACACACAGACACACAGACACACAGACACACAGACACACAGAGACACACAGACACAGAGACACACAGACACACACACAGAGACACACACACAGAGACACACACAGAGACACACACACAGAGACACACACACACACACACACACACACACACAGAGCTATTCAGACGGTAATTCAGAAATGGCCTTGGGGCTGCACGCGTTCAAGATTCCTGCTGTCACACACTGAGCACATAGAAGAACACAGACGTGTAGAGATGTACAGTACATCCCAAATGGTTACCTACTCCAAATACAGGCTCATCTAACCAAAAAACATAGATTAACAAAACGGGCACTCAAGACCATTTCAGAGAATGCTATTAAGCTGGATGTTGTGGTGACTATAGGGAAAGTCTAATTCTTGATAAATCACATATGCATCCTTTTCATCACTTTGTTTTTTATTATTATTCACAGTACCACATGGCTCAGCTGATAAACACACCAATGCAGTGCTTTATTTGAGGGGAATCCTGCCGAAACTGGATCCGGCACCTCGCAGAATTCGTGCAAATTGTTCCGGGAACTATTTTGGCCAGATGCGCTAGCTCTAATTCATGACTTGTCCATTTCCATCACTGTTCGCCGTCAATACTGTAAACATTCTAAAAAAAGGAATTTAAGAGTTCAATAAAGTTACCTATTCTTCTGCACTAATTCATCTCTTACTGATTTAAAGCGGTCATGTACTGTAAAAAGTGCTGAACTTTCCTGCATGCTGAAACCTAGGGTGCCAAGTCTGTGAACTTCCCGCGGGAGCACTATTTCAATATGAAAAAACAAAAAAATGAAGGTCTTTGCTTGGCTACTGGGCTGTTTAGTACTAGGTATATAAGGTGTACTGAACTGCTGTGTTGTTTTTTCCTATTTATTTCTGTTTGTTCCGTTACCTCTGAACTTACCGGATCTTTACAACTCTTGCAGGCCTCTGTGTTCTGGGACCTTTGAATTGACAAATTAAATCTGTCCCAAGATCCAAACTGACTCTGTATAAAAAATTATAATAATGGTCAAAAGACCAATTGAGTAAAATATACTAAGTGTGGAAAAAAGTGTCACCTACATAACAGGAATGTAAACATGTATTAATGTAAACATGTATTGTTCGGAACAGCAGAACCCGCTACACGTGTCGCTCACACCGTCACCATGGCAATACACCATAGTTAAGGTCACTTCGGGAGGACACTTAACGCTATCATCGAACATACCTAGAATGGGTAAATCTTGATCAACATTCAACTATAGATCTTCCACAAAATCAATACTCAATATATATTTAGTTAACTTTCACTAATATGCAGCAAGCAATTTGTGCTGTTAATTTAAAGTGAACAGGAGGGAGGGGACATTCTGATTGAATTAGGGCCAGGAGAAAAGATGGGCTAAGGAGAGCAATCCGTCTACTTATGGCCATCCCACACAGACACAAATGATTCCCCATTTCCAACTCAATGCAACGGTCAGTCCCTTCCTTGTCATTTACTTGCAGAGTCTCTGCAACGTAAAATGGGATAAGATCAGATGATGACAGTTGCAAATTGCCTGACATCTTTAAATTGGACTAAGATTTCTTTGTTTATTCTGTCAAAAGAAGCCAATGATTAGTTTGTATTCAGTAGACAGGTCTGCTAAGAGGGTGTGTGTTTGTGGAGACGGGTAGAATTGATCCTAACGAGTCCCACGCCCTCAGGTCACAGTTCCATCTGTCTACAACTCTGCTGTTGTCCAAATGATGCAGACATTGACTTGGTGTTTTTTTAATGCACATCTATTTTAGTGGATTTATCTTTTCAGAATGAGAAACGGAGAGACAGACATTTGACTTGTCATTTCCCAGCAGTCCTCAGTCTCTTCCCACATCTCCATCCCTGCTTTCAAATGGTTCTTTTTAACTTTCTCCGTCAATGACAATGGACTTGTCTTGTCCATAACTTTGTAATTACATTCCTTTTCATGCAACTAGATTTAAGAACTTATGTCTCCTTTTCATTAAATGTACAATTTATTCAGTCAATTGTTCAGCAGACAGCAGTTTTCTCCAGAGCGAACATTTGGGGATACGTGCCTTTCTGAAGGGAACACCACCAGATTGCTGAAGGAGACCTTCAAACAAAACCTAATTAGATCAAACTATGTTGATATTTATTCATGAATGTTATGTACTGTATGTAACACCCAAGTAAGGCTGCAACTAACTACATCAATTAATCTGTCAATTACTTCTTTGATGAATCGGATAAAAATAGACCAACAAATAAACATTTCCATAATTTTATTTTTAAAAAGAACTGTATTCCAAATGACTATATACCAAATTTTTCACCTCTTAGATCCTGCCTTGTCGGCATTGCTGCAACTCCTTGTACAGATCTGTGGGATGACGAGGGGCGCGCACATGGTTCATCCAACCCCTTTTGCCGATTCTTTTCGCACTGTTCACCCAACACAGATGCCTTTAGTCAGATCATGCACGAGATGACTCCGTTCACCGACGATATACTTCCGCAATTGAATTTACAGGCGCCCGATCTGAACACAAGGAGTCGCTGGAGAGAGACATGGCAGGATAGATAATCAGACTTAATGTTGCACCGCTATGCCAATTTTGCACTGCCTCATGCAGAAGGCCAGGGGCAAGTCAGAACAATTTTAACACAAATAACCGACTGAAACATATGCTATTTAACTTGCTGTGCAAAATATGTTTTTAGTAAAGTGCAAATGAACCCTGGTAAATGCCATTAACCCAGACAAGACACTTGAATAATCGTTTTAAATATGAGATAATGACTTTCAGATGATTGACAAATTGTGCTAATCAGTGTAGTATTGGATGTCCTAATACTACTTTAAGAACATTCGTCCAATCATTCATTTTCTGTTGGTAATCTTTTCTGTTGAGACACCTAATGTATGCCACAATATATGTTGAATCAGCATTTAATTTCACATCTGTAAATTCATTTTCTAATTATCTGTTTGAATCCTGGTTGTACTAATGAATGCCTCCAAATATGTTAAAAATTATTATTTGCTCCCTAGATTCTGAGTGTGTACCAAACTCCCTAAAATTGTCTGTAGTAAAGCCAATTTTTTTAAAAACCTTAAAGAATAAAGGCTAAATAATTAATCAGCCTATTTCAAATCTCCCATTTCTCTCAAAATTTTTTAGAAAAAGTGGTCGCCCAGCAACTCAATGTATTCCTAAAGACTATTAATACTTTAACATTTTATTCTTATCGCTGCCTGTGATACCATTGACCACAACATTCTTCTAGACTGATTGGAATCATATATCGGCTACTTGGACATGTTCTGGCATAGTTCAGATCCTATCTATCAGAAAAATAACAGTTTGTATCTGGACGGTCTGTCCATCAAAGAATCTATGCTTTGGTGTTCCTCAATGTTCTGTTTTGGGACCGCTACTCTTCTCATTATATCTACATGTTGCCTCTTGGTGGTATCATACGGAAACACAATGACAACTTTCACTGCTATGTTGATGACACACAGCTGTACATTTCAATAAAAAAAGGGTGAAGCCCCAAAATTACATACCCTGAAAGCATGTGTTGTATACATAAAGAAGTGGATGACAGAAATTGATTTACTTCTAAACTGTGAAAAAACAGAAATGCTCATTTTAGGTCCTAAGAAACAAGGAGACCTGCTGTCAAATCTGGCAATGAACATAGATGGTTGTACAGTTATATCAGGAAAAAACTGTAAAAGACCTTGGTGTTACTCTGGACCCAGATCTCTCATTAAACAAACATGTAAAACATATCTCAAGAGCTGCTTTAGTCCATTTGCAGAAGATTGCAAAAAAATAGAAACTTTCTGTCAAGAACATATGCAAAAAAGTTAATCCATGCTTTTTTAACCTCAATATTAGATAATTGTATGCTCTCTTTTCTGGCTACCCAGACAAAACCCTCCCAAAAAATTCAGTTAGTGCTTAACATGTCCGCCAGAATTCTGACAAGAACTGCAAAATTTGAACATATTACCCCAATTCTAGTCTCTCTACATTGGCTGACTCAGGCAAGGGCTGATTTCAAAGTTTTACTATTAACCTTCAAAGCACAACATGGACTTTCCCCTACTTATTGGTCTGATTTGGTGCTGCCATATGTACCTACACGTACGTTACGTTCACAAGATGCCATCATCCATACTGTTCCTAGAATTCATAAACAAATAGCTGGAGGAAGGGATTTCTCATATAGAGATCAAATTTTGTGCAATGATCAGCAAACCCATGTGAGAGATGCCGAATTAGTCTCCACATTTAAGTCTATGCTGAAGACTCATCTCTTCAGTAAGTTCTTTGATATAGTGTAGTCTGGCCCAGGGGGCTAAGAGTACAGCGGCACTGTTGATGAACCACCCATGCTGGCTTGCCTGGTAGGCTCCCCTCTCCACTGGGATATCCTCGCTCCAACGCCACTCGAGTCGCTCATGTTGCCCCATGATACCCCACACTTGTGGGATGTGAGTACACTGTGTGGACTATACTCTACCCTCTCTGGGTGGTTGTGGTCTGTTGGTGTCCCTTTGGTGGTGTGGTCTTGGCAATGTGGGTGGGTCTGAATCATGCCTGTTTGCTCCTGACCATGGTTCTCTTTGTGCAGGAACACATCTCCAGTCCCCCCGTCTCAGCCCCAGATGTTATGCTGCAACTCTGTCCTTTCTCAGTCCCCATTTTCATTGATATGTGACGGCGGACGAGAAACAGTTCATATATTTGTTTTTGGGGTCAGAGTTGTACAGAGGTACTAGACCTAAGGTATGTCCATTCTGATGTCATGTTGATCCTAGGAGGACCCAAACCCATGGAACATGCATCAGGACCATGTGGCCTGATGACGCCTTCCTGTGCCCACCCTAACTGTGCTGGTGCCTCCATCACGACAGTTTGAGATCATGTTTCCATCTGGAGACTCCAGCTGTACATCTCCAGAGCGCATCCCGTTGTCCCTGCCCAAAACCACAGAACTCTGTTGATGCTACATAAAGACTGTGGTCACAGCCCACCCATTCCTATCTCCATTTATGGACTAACAAAATAAATGTGTTGATTGATTGAACACACCTGCAAGTGGATGTTTCTTCAACAATGAAACCAAACATAAAACAAAATTAAATATAGTAAGAAACCATGTAATGACTAAATAAGTCACTTGAATAAGCGTCTCTGGTTAAACAAGAGCACCATTTATCAGAATCATCATCATAAACTGACAACTCAACAAACACCCCTGCCCTTGTTTTTACTGACAGCAGCATAATCCAATGAGCACTTAGTGCGCTGTGTGCGGAATGCTTGTGTTTTACTTTTTTCTGATCAAGGAAAATGAGATTATATAATTGTATCATACTCGCATTAAACTCCTAAAATCTGTAACTACACATGTTTTTCGCTTTATTGTCTACGTTGAGTAAATTTAGCCTACTGGGGCATAACACTGGAAAAATATCTAACATTCTTTTGTCTGTACCGTATTATTATGTCTATGGTACCGCAGCTCAAGCTGGAGTACTCAAACCAGCTCTGAGAAAAAACAATGATCCTCAGCAAATATGTATCTTTCTTAATGAGTAAGCATCCTAAATTTTGTCACACACATTTATGTCTAATCCGAAACAAATAAGGCTTAAAGTAGCCCAGTAACAAATAGCTAAAAAACATATTATACGTCTGACAATTCACCCACCACAGTGGCTGGTAGATTGGAAAAAGTTACCCGCCAGTGTAAAAAAGTACCCACATTTGCCAGTTGGCGGCTGTTAATTTCCCACCCAGCAATGCAAAGTGCAACAACACTGACCCAAATAACCGAGCGCAGATTGTATTTACTTCTGCTTACGTTATATGACGAGTTGCTAGCAGGACAGAGCCTGGGTTATTATGGCCACATTTTCATCAAAATCCAGCTTAATGTTTTGTGTAATTAGAAATTCTTACATACCGGTATGTGTTATTTAAAGACCCCTTCCGACAACATTAACTATTCATTCAGTTTTCAATTCAACCTGCAAGTTTTCAAAATCTTACAAATTATAGTACATATACATTTGAATTGTGCTCAGCTATTAACAAAGCAGTAGCAGAAAAACAGGGATGTTTCTTCACTTGCGGAAGTAGCAGTCTGGCTTGTGAGACTAAACCATTACACTTCTGGTTCTTCAACCATTCTGACACAGACCTGCATGTGTCTGGATACCTGTCTCACTAATTAAATGTTTTCCTTCATGACGGACAGTTGGTTCATGTCCTGATGCAGCAAAGTTGACCAAAATGCTTTACTCTTGGTCTTAATGTTTGTACCATAGAAATAGAATGGATAGAAAGGCCATTGAACTGCCCGGTGTGGTGTTCGATAAGTACACAACAAAATGGCGATTGTTTTTAGTTGTCACGGTGACAAACCACAAATCAGTTTAATGCAGAAGTAGGCCGCTAGCTCTTTGCAATGGAATGGTACACATAAAAATGGCTGCCGCTCTGACCATTCTGATACATAGACTTGAATTTGAATGTCCTTTCTATCCATTCTATTTCTATGGTTTGCACGTTAGACATAACAGAGCACAAGCACCCCTGTCACTTGACAATGCATAAAACACTAACAAAATGTTTCTGGGTCGTTCGGGTGATTTCCGGGAAACTCAAGATTATAATACATTATGTGGGGGGGCCGAATGGCATAATGGGCTAGGTCACTGACTTGCAGGGCGAGCTACCTCATGATAGTCAGTGGTTCGAGCCTGACTAGGACTTCTCTGACTTTACCCAGAACCTGAAGCCAGAAGCAGCGCAAAACGGCATAACGCTGCCCAGGTTTTGCGATCGATAAATCGATTAACTACCTTGCCACGTCACTCTTCAGTGACTCCTTGTGTGCAAATCGGGGGCCTGTGTATTCAATTGTAGAAGTATAGTTGGTGAGTGTAATCATCCCACACATGATCTCAAGGGCATAGGAACGACTTAGATATTGAGGGGGACACAACATATATTTTTCACAAATTGTTCCTATTATTGGGGGGGGGACCATACTGCCTGTCTGTAACATTGGGGGAAACATGTCCCCCGTTCCTACGCCCGTGCATGATCTGACTAAAGGCTCCCATATTGGATGAGCAGTGTGAAAAACATGGATCGGCTCTGCGACATGAGGTTGGATGAACCATGTGAGCGCCCCTCAACATCCCGCATCTGTCCAAGGAGTTGTGCAGCTGCCGACAAAGCAGAGTCAGTGGGAAATTGGACAAGACTAATTGGGAGGACAAATGCATTTTGTAAATTACTTTTTTTACCTCAATTTAACCAGGCATGTAAACCTGTGCTGTCATAAACGCAACATATGGCAAGATTACACAAATTACATTAAAGTAATCCAATAACATAAGTTACACCCCCCACAGCTGATCGCCACAATGAAATGAAATCCTCCTAAACGACAGGCTGCTCGTGTCTCCAGTCAGTACGTTCACTACTGAGAAGAACAAATCTGATGTCTGATTCACTGTGAGACCTTAAAGAAACTTGGGACTGGAGCGATAGAGTGAGATAGAGAGAGGGTAAGAGCGAACTCTAATATCACACATCAGTTGAGCTACCTAATGTCTGTGGGGCTCCATTTTATTCCACAAACACACCAACAAACGGGATATAAATTGATGTTAGTGACCCGTTGCTCAGCCGGGCCCACGCCACAGCTCCAAGGCTCCGTAGTTATTAAGGTGTGGTCAAAGGTCATGGAAAGGTCACGGTGCCTGCCAGCTATGCACAAGGAAACTTTATAAATAGCCTTGCTCCTGATGGTAGATTCAGCACATTGGGCCTCCAAACACACAATTTTCAAATTCCAGCTCCTTTTATTTCACACCCTTTTCCCATCTCCCGGCATTATCTGTGAAATAAAAGGAGTAGTGATTCTGGTAATTTAACTGTGACTCTTCTAAATGACTAACACATTGCCACCATGGCCAGAGAAAAAATAAAACTTCTGTGAATTAAAAAATGTGTGTGTTTTCAGAGTTGCACATTGAAAATGCTACAACATTACACACCTTCGTGTATCTGCAAACAAAATGGAGAATGAATAGAAAATCCAGTCAGCTGTAAAATATATCCATTAATCTGATGAGCATGTTTCAGTCATATGCAAACGTTAAAGGAGTGTTCCACAGTTAATCAGTTTCATAGTATACCATTTACAAACGTTACCATAGATGATTTATGTCATATACACATCTGTTCTTTTTCAATATATCAGAGAAAAGCCAATAGTATATTTCAGTTCCTTTCGCATCCACTAGGGTGCTTCTGTATCCGTCTAAACTTGAGTTACCACAACTCCCAGAATTCCAAGCGAATTTACAATAGGCTATAAAAAGTGAGGGTCTGCAGACGGCATTTTAGGTCGGAAGATTATGAAAGGGATCTACGTGCTAAATTAACCGGCAATACAGCCCGAAAGCGGCTGAAAAGCGATGCGATCCCATCCATTTTTCTTTATCTAGAAAGAGTAGCCTATATATAGTAAGATACAGTAATTTACACAGTCAGCTAGCTACTAAATACAGCTGGCACACTACACATACAGTACAATAACATTACCACTAGGGATGGGCATTCGATGAAACTTTCTTCGTCGATCGTCGGGAGAATTAACAATTGACTATCGATTAATCATTAATTTTTTATATTAAAATTAATTAGTTGTTTAACTTTTTATAAATAAATCCAATGAATATATAAAAATACAGCGTGTTTTTCCTCGATGAGATCTTCATTACAAGAAGAACAACTTATGGCAGTTAAACTGGATGTTTGGTTAGCCTAAACTTGAGTATGAGCTGCAGTGCTGTAAAGCTGCGGAACCTGCAGCTGCGAGCCGGCGTTCTTAAACAGAGACCCTCGTTTGTTCCAAAATAATAAATAAAAATAAAAATCATGTTAAACAATAACATAGTGATAGCCTAATTAGATCTGGCAGGTTTTGTCAAAATG
>JACXGM010036198.1:0-11462 GCA_016801145.1 Umbra pygmaea
TTTTACAACCTTTCATTGAATTGAAAAAATAATCTGTGATTTATCATCAATTTCTAAATGTGAAAATGTGCATTTATCATCAATAACTTTTTCAAAATGTAGAATAGAAACTTCATTACAGGTCAAAATGATTCTTCATAAGGCTGGACAACTTGTACAACCTTTAAATTCCATGTTTCATCAAAATTGGATTTGAAAAAATTCATCAAATTCTGTAAAAACATATTTAATTGTAATAAATATTTAAAAATTGATCATAAAAACTTTCCTACAGTTGCATTCTGTTCTAAATAGAGCTGGACAATTTTTACAACCTTTCATTTAATAAAAAAATAATCTATGATGTATCATCAATTTTTTTAATGTGAAAATGTGCATTTATCATCAATAACCTTTTCAAAATGTAGAATAGAAAGTTAATTATAGGTACAAATTATTCCTTATAAGACTGGACAACTTTTAGAACCTTTGAATTTCATTTTGTATTTCTTCCTATTCTTGTCAAATTTAAAGAATTAAACTCTTTAATAACTTTATCTAATCCTCCAGAAATACTCCATAAATCACCTTTCCTTTTTCCATAGCCCATTATGCATGGAAATTATAGGCAATTAGCAAGACACCCCTAATAAAAGAGTAGTTCTGCAGGTGGTGACCATCGAACACTTCTCAGTTCCTATGCTTCCTGGCTGATGTGTTGATCACTTTTGAATGCTGGCAGTGCTTTCACTCTAGTGGTAGCATGAGACAGAGACTACAACCCACACAAATGGCTCAGGTAGTGCAGCTCATCCAGGATGGCACATCAATGTGAGCTGTAGCAAGAAGGTTTGGTGTGTCTGTCAGCATAGTGTCCTGAGCATGGAGGCGCTACCAGGAGACAGGCCAGTACATCAGGAGACGTGGAGGAGGGCAACAACCCAGCAGCAGGACCACTACCTCCGCCTTTGTGCAAGGAGGAGCAGGAGGAGCACTGCCAGAGCCCTGCAGAATTACCTCCAGCAGGCCACAAATGTGCATGTGTCCACTCAAATGGTCAGATACAGACTCCATGAGGGTGGTATAAGCGTTGGACGTTCACAGATGGGGGTTGTGCTTACAGCCCAACACCGTGCAGGACGTTTGGCATTTGCCAGAGAACACCAAGTTTGGCAAATTCACCACTGGTGTCCTGTGCTCTTCACAGATAAAACCAGGTTCACACTGAGCACATGTGACAGACTTCACAGATTCTGAAGACGCCATGGAGAACGTTCTGATGCCTGCAACATCCTCCAGCATGACCGGTTTGGCGGTGGATCAGTAATGGTGTGGGTGGCATTTCTTTGGGGGGCCGCACATCCCTCCATGTGCTCACCAGAGGTAGCCTGACTGCCATTAGGTACCGAGATGAGATCCTCAGACCCCTAGTGAGACCATATGCTGGTGCGGTTGGCCCTGGGTTCCTCCTAATGCAAGACAATGCTAGACCTCATGTGGCTGGAGTGTGTCAGCAGTTTTTGCCAGAGGAAGGTATTGATGATATGGACTGGCTCTCCCATTCCCTAGACTTTAATTCGATTGAGCACATCTTGGACATCATGTCTCGCTCCATCCACCAACACCACGTTGCACCACAGACTGTCCAGGAGTTGGCGGATGCTTTAGTCCAGGTCTGGGAGGACATCACTCAGGAGACCATCCGCCACCTCATCAGGAGCATGCCCAGGCGTTATAGGGAGGTCATACGGGCACATAGAGGCCACACACACTATTGAGCCTCATTTTAACTTGTTTTAAAGACATGACATCAAAGTTGGATCAGCCTGTAGTGTGGTTTTCCACTTTGATTTTGAGTGTGACTCCACATCCAGGATGGCACATCAATGCAAGCTGTGGCAAGAAGGTTTGCTGTGTCAGTCAGCATAGTGTCCAGAGCATGGAGGCGCTACCAGGAGACAGGCCAGTACATCAGGAGATGTGGAGGAGGCCATAGGAGGGCAACAACCCAGCAGCAGGACCGCTACCTCCGCCTTTGTGCAAGGAGAAACAGGAGGAGCACTGCCAGAGCCCTGCAATATCACCTCCAGCAGGCCACAAATGTGCATGTGTCCACTCAAGTGGTCAGAAACAGACTCCATGAGGGTGGTTTGAGGGCCCGACGTCCGCAGGTGGGGGTTGTGCTTACAGCCCAACACTGTGCAGGATGTTTGGCATTTGCCAGAGAACACCAAGATTGGCAAATTCACCTCTGGCGCCCTGTGCTGTTCACAGCTGAAAATAGGTTCACACTGAGTACATGTGACAGACGTAACAGAGTCTGGAGATGCCGTGGAGAACGTTCTGCTGCCCCAACATTCTCCAGAATGACCGGTTTGGCGGTGGGTTGGTAATGGTGTGGGGTGGCATTTCTTTCGGGGGCCGCACAGCCCTCCATGTGCTCGCCAGAGGTAGCCATTGCTGCCATTAGGTACCGAGATGAGATCCTCAGACCTCTTGTGAGACCATATGCTGGTGCGGTTGGCTCTGGGTTCCTCCTAATGCAAGACATTTCTAGACCTCATGTGGCTGGAGTGTGTCAGCAGTTCCTACAAGAGGAAGGCATTGATGCTATGAACTGGCCCACCTGTTCCCCAGACTTGAGCACATCTGGGACATCATGTCTCGCTCCATCCACCAAAGCCACATTGCACCACAGACTGTCCAGGAGTTGGTGGATGCTTTAGTCCAGGTCTGGGAGGACATCACTCAGGAGACCATCTGCCACCTCATCAGGAGCATGCCCAGGCATTGTAGGGAGGTCATATGGGCATGTGGAGGCCACACACACTACTGAGCCTCATTTTGACTTGTTTTGAGGACATTACATCAAAGTTGGATCAGCCTGTAGTGTGGTTTTCCACTTCCACTTGATTTCCATTGATAATTTTTGTGTGATTTTGTTGTACATGTCTAAATAACATAATATTTAATTCATTAAACTGAGAGTAGATATTTTTGGAACTACATACTTTCAAAGCTTAACGTCCTAAGGACGTGCAGGCCCATCCTGTAATTTTAAACTTTATTCAAACGTTGTGTGTTTCCACAAACTGTTTCACCTTTTTATGAACCGAATAAATCAGTGTAATACAGATTGTTATTCTATGGTCTAAACCAGCAGTTTTCAACAGGGGAATCCTGGCCACAAAGGGGGCCCTTATATAGTGCTTCCAGAGGGGCCTTGAGATTAAAAGGAAAACTACCTATTTGACATAACTATTTCACTAAATTATTAATCATATTGCCTAGCATGTATTCAAGCTCTATAAGGTTCAACCTCTATAAGTATTTGTCCCAAACAATTTAATCTGTATCAGAAAGATATTTATTGTTAAGTAAATTTTGCCAAACAAGGTTTTTGTTATGGTCTGTTGGTGCTAGTCCTATTTTTACACAAATCTAAACATTTTTAAACTTTAATGTGCAAGATATGAGCAGACTGGCATGTCTAGTGATATGAGCATTAAGGGTTAATAATAGTGCATCTTTTGGTGAATTGGTGTAATCACAATGAAAAAATCACAAACATCCATCCTTTAATTGAGGTAAATCTATTCAGATAAAAAACTGTCATCTAGTATTTCTGGGGTTTTACGTTGCAATCAATCATTACTAGTACTTGGCTGGATCCTGTCGTGGTGAAAAATTTACAGTTTCCTCCTGTCCTGCCGAAAGAGAACCAGTACAAAAGATTTTGAACCCAAATAGACCAAATAGAACCCAAAATGACAAATCAACATAATGACAGATCAATAAAGCAAAGTCCGCCCCAGGCAACAGACTAAAGAAGTATGAGGTAAAGGTTGTCCAGTTCTATTTAGAACAAAATGCAACTGTAGGAAAGTTTTGTGATCAATTTTGAAAAAGTTATTGAAAATAAATGTGTTTTTACAAAATTTGATCATCTTTTTCAAATCCGATTTTGATTAAACTTGGAATTCGAAGGTTGTAAAAGTTGTCCAGCCTCATGAAGAATAATTTGGAACTGTAATGAAGTTTCTATTCTACATTTTTTTATGTTATTGATGATAAATGCACATTTTCACATTGAAAAAATTGCTAATAAATCCCAAATTATTTTTTTCAATAAATCAAAGGTTGTAAAAGTTGCCCAGCTCTATTTGAAACAATATGCACCTGTAGCAAAGTTTTTATAATCAATTTTGAAAAGGTTATTGCAAATAAATGTGTTTCTACAAAATTTGATCAATTTTTTCAAATCCAATTTTGATTAAACATAGAATTCAAAGGTTGTAAAAGTTGTCCAGCCTCATGAAGAATAATTTTGACCTGTAAAGAAGTTTATATTCTATATTTTGAAAAAGGTATTGATGAAAAATGCACATTTTCAGATTTAAAAAATGGCTTATAAATCCCAGTTGATTTATTTTATTCAATGAAAGGTTGTAAAAGTTGTCCAGCTCTATTTAGAACAGAATGCACTTCTAGGAAAGTTTTTATGATCAATTTTGAAAACGTTATTGCAATTAAATGTGTTTTTACAGAATTTGATGATTTTTTTCAATTCCAATTTTTGTTTTGACATGGAATGTAAAGGTTGTAAAAGTTGTCCAACCATCTGCAGAATAATTTGGACCTGTAATGAAGTTTTTGTAATACATTTTTTTTTTGAGGTTTCGTTGTTATTATTTTAAATAGTGACGTGAGTAAATGCAAGTTTCTTTTCTAAACAAACAAATAAACATACCCCAGCAGTCCATGACTAAATGTTGTACTCATGAAAAAACACTTAAATGAGGAATGATAACAGTTTTCATTGGAACAATACATTTACACTGAATGTCTGTTAAATGTCTGTTAAATCTCTGAATATAAAACTAACTTTACCTCGGTCTGCCTGTTTTGCGTCTGCAACCCGTTCTTCATTTAAAATGACAACCCTTGGACATTTATGATGACTGTGATATTTACTTGCGCTTTCATTTTGTCATGTACAGAAACGTATAACACTATCATATTGGGAAGCATATATTATTTTATCGGCTGTAATTCATCATGCTCCTGATGCATTATAGCCTACAAAATAATGTTACCTTAAAAACAACACACACAGTGATTAACAACACGCACTTTTCTGAGAGGACCGTAATGGTCATTTCAATGGAATGGGTGCGCTTGGCAGATATTGTATAGTTAGTAACATAACGCATAGCAAGCGTTATCAACATTTTGTTTTGTGTTAATGAAATATAGCCCTTATTTGCAGTAGGCCTCCTGTAAGCAACAACCTTGTTCCAGATTGTCACAGACTGTTTTCATTCTATTATTTGACAACTCGGTAAACACTGCATCAAGGCTACTTTCCTTTGATTGACAAAAGAAAGTGAAAACGTCTGCGACAAATTTTCTGTGACAATATTTTGGTTGGTGTGGACTTTACGCCAGTGTAGCTAAGTTGAACCTTAAGTCTCTGTGGTGAAACCAAACATCGACACAGCTTTATTAAACTAACTAGTTTCAATGTATCGTTTAGTGTGGACTTTGCACCCGAGTGAACTTATACGCAAAGCTGGTGCAACCGGCAGCTGTTGTTGATCTGATCTGTATGCTGTTTGTACATAAAAATAAATCAGTGAATTTTTTTTAAATATTTAACGGGTCACAGACACTCGTCAATTAATTTTTTATTTAAAGCCAATTGAATCTTGTAATCTTATCAGTTAATGGTTAATAATCGGATAATGAGTTGCGGTTGTCGGTCAGGAAAATTACCCAAAATGAGCATCCCTATTTGCTTCTCATCTTGTTCTGCCTCTGAGGCCCTGTTGGCTGAGATCATTGTGATTGACCAGATCATTGTGATTGACCCGTAGCAGTGGGTGCTTGAGTTCCAACACAAATCCTAAAACAGAAGTCTTTTCAACAGAACAAAGTGGATGAAAATGGGGGAGGTACAATAGAAACATTTCCATTGTCAAGAAAGTTTTTCCTACAATTTTGTTTACCTGTTTGTTTCCATTCCAATGTGTCATGTCCAAGAACCGGGTTCTTGAAGGCTTAATACACTGCTCAAAAAAATTAAGGGAACATTAAATTATACATCCTAGATCTGAATGAATGAAGTAATTGTATGAAATACTTCAGTCTTTACATAGTTGAATGTGTTGACAAGAAAATCACTCAAAAATGCTCAATCAAATCAAATTTATCAACCCATGGAGGTTTGGATGTGGAGTCACACTCAAAATCAAAGTGGAAAACCACACTACAGGCTGATCCAACTTTGATGTAATGTCTTTAAAACAAGTTAAAATGAAGCTCAATAGTGTGTGTGGCCTCTATGTGCCCGTATGACCTCCCTACAACGCCTGGGCATGCTCCTGATGAGGTGGCGGATGGTCTCCTGAGGGATGTCCTCCCAGACCTGGACTAAAGCATCCGCCAACTCCTGGACAGTCTGTGGTACAATGTGGCTTTCGTGGATGGAGCAAGACATGATGTCCCAGATGTGCTCAAGTCTGGGGAACAGGTGGGCCAGTTCATAGCATCAATGCCTTCCTCTTGCAGGAACTGCTGACACACTCCAGCCACATGAGGTCTAGCATTGTCTTGCATTAGGAGGAACCCAGAGCCAACCGCACCAGCATATGGTCTCACAAGGAGTCTGAGGATCTCATCTCAGTACCTATTGGCAGCAATGGCTACCTCTGGCGAGCACATGGAGGGCTGTGCGGCCCCCAACAGAAATGCCACCCCACACCATTACCGACCCACCGCCAAACCGGTCATTCTGGAGAATGTTGGGGGCATCAGAACGTTCTCCACGGCATCTCCAGACTCTGTTACGTCTGTCACATGTACTCAGTGTGAACCTGTTTTCAGCTGTGAAGAGCACAGGGCGCCAAAGGTGAATTTGCCAATCTTGGTGTTCTCTGGCAAATGCCAAACATCCTGCACGGTTTTGGGCTGTAAGCACAACCCCCACCTGTGGACGTCGGGCCCTCAAACCACCCTCATGGAGTCTGTTTCTGACCATTTGAGTGGACACATGCACATTTGTGGCCTGCTGGAGGTGATTTTGCAGGGCTCTGGCAGTGCTCCTCCTGTTTCTCCTTGCACAAAGGCGGAGGTAGCGGTCCTGCTGCTGGGTTGTTGCCCTCCTATGGCCTCCTCCACATCTCCTGATGTACTGGCCTGTCTCCTGGTAGCGCCTCCATGCTCTGGACACTATGCTGACTGACACAGCAAACCTTCTTGCCACAGCTTGCATTGATGTCCCATCCTGGATGAGCTGCAACTACCTGAGCCACTTGTGTGGGTTGTAGACTCCGTCTCATGCTACCACTAGAGTGAAAGCACTGCCAGCATTCAAAAGTGACAAAAACATCAGTTAGGAAGCATAGGAACTGAGAAGTGGTCTGTGGTCACCACCTGCAGAACCACTCCTTTATTGGGGGTGTCTTACTAATTGCCTATAATTTCCACCTGTTGTCTGTTCCATTTGCACAACAGCATGAAATTGATTGTCAATCAGTGTTGCTTCCTGAGTGGACAGTGCAATTTCATAGAAGTATGATTGACTTCGAGTTACATTGTGTTGTTTAAGTGTTCCCTTTATTTTATTGAGCAGTGTATTAAGATATTTAGGGAGCCATTTCAGATTCCAAGTTGGATTTACAGAGGTGTGTTTGAACCATTCTGTGTGTTTTATGAACACAGATGTATGTGTTGATAATGGAGTCCACTTGTTTATAAAACAATTTAGTTTGGGAGATTTCTGGAAAAATCAAGTACTTTTTCATCCCAGCAAAGATATATGGAGAGTTAAAGAATTGTGCATGTTTGATTTGAGTGTACATTTGATGGTGAAAGTTCGCTTAGGTTAAGTAAATACTTACAGCTTACCATCCGGCTTCAGTAATAATCTCTGTGTGTCATAAGCTAGATCGATGAAAGAAATAGAGAGATATGGAGAGAGAGAAACATATTAACAAGAAAGCGAAAGAGAGAGATAGGCAAGAGAAGTAAAATACATCACCGAATGCAATAAACCATACTTAATTTACATTTGAATAAATACAAAAGAACATTAATCCAATCAAAAGCAACACGAATTTCCTGTGTTGTCAAACAGGTAATGGATCTCTTAAAACATGGCTAAAGTGACATATGGGCAAGTGGAGGATAGAAAACTGACAAACAGTGGTTAAAGATCAATCCCAAAATGACAGAATGATTACCAGGTAACTGCTTTCTTAATATTTGGTAGAATCATCTGGCAACATAGTAAATGCTTCAACCATAGCAAAAAAGTACTGTGTTAGTCTGGGAGCACCCTCCCAAACTATTTGTTTTTCAAAATCCAATAGTATCTGGTTGCTGTAGTGGTAGCACAGTGCTATTCATCAAAATGGAGATCCTCTCTCTTCCCTTTTGCTCACCTACCTATTTCCTCTATTGAGTTCAAGCATACTGTATAACACTGCTTTCCTCTACTGTCCACCAGAGGATGACCTGCTCATTTTTTTATTCCCAGAATATGGCTCACCAGTCATAGTACTGGGTGAGTTCAACCTTCAAACATCTTCCTTTGATTCATTCACAATCCCCTAGACAATTCCTCTATATACACAGTGGAAGATCCACACAGGTAAAACTCACCCTCTACTAACTGCCATGGAAATAGCCTACATAACCTGTGAGACCGGTGCTTTCCTCAAAAACTATGATATATCTCACAATATTATACTGTAGGTCAGGTGTTTCCAACCCTGGGCTTTCACTAAATTTGAGAGGTAATAATTGTCATGCATTATTATAATATTTTTTTAAATATATATATACTGTTTAGAACTAATTTCTCTATGCATTTCTCAAACCCTGTTTTCCGTTGACAAATTCCTGCCAGTCTGTAGCATGCGTATTTCTCATAAAAAAATTATACTGATCTTTCCTTCATAGAATCAATGTTACACAAGTACTGTTTCTTCTACGCAGGGGCGCTGTAAAGGGGGGGTAAAGGATGACGATTCTCGGGGCCCATGACTAAGAGGGGGCCCAGAGAAGCCCTGTCTCAGCTGTGTTGGGGGCCCTGTCAAGATTCTTTTCATGGGGCCCAAAATCCTTAGCAGCGCCCCTGCTTCTACGTATTTGACTCTATTGAACATTTGAAGCTGTTATTTTTATCCCTTAAAGGTCCAAAATGTAAAACGAAGAGCCAGCGGTTAAAATGGGTACTGCAGTCCAAATTCAAAATACCTGAGTTGTCTCTCTCCACCCCCTCCTCCCCAGAATCGAAACTAACGTGACAAACAAGATCAGCGCAACCATGACAAGCTAACCGTGTTTTACTACGTCTCTGGTCATGCAGTCGTTTAGAAACATGCTGAATTTTTTTTTTTAGAATCTTTCTCTGTTGATCTTGTTCGTTTATTTGCGGCTTCCATGGCTGTAGCTCGCTGGGTTTGCGTTTTTAACAGGTATGCCTGTCAACCCGGTCGTGCTGTTTAATGGGCAGTTGATAACAACACACAGGCCAAAACATAAATATAAATTCCGTCACGGAACGTAAATTTCAGTTGTTGTCAGAAAAGATTGTCTTTCAGCTTAACATGTTTCCTTAATATCTGATGATGCATTGGTGTAAATTTTGGATTTATTACAGTACATATATTACATATTGCACCTTTACTACTATCCAGGGCCATGTTGGGGGGCATGGGCTCTCAAGTTAAAAAAGGGCACCCTACACATGTGTGCATGCATAGACACACACACCCTTTCCAAGTGTCCATTATTCCCATTTCCCAATCTTGCCACAAATCCATTTATAATCACACACTATGTTTCTGAACTTACTTATTTCAGTCTCTTCTAACACACTATTCCTTTAAGAAAGCACAAATTTAAAAAGTTTTCATTAAAGTAATTTAATTCAGTCAGGGTGTGTTCAGTTGATCAGACCAATTTCTTACAAGTAGGCTTGTATAGACAAACTGCCTAAAGGTGACACAGGGTCAGATTACTCAGTAGTTAGGGAGTCAGACTTGTAAGCGATTCCCAACCCTGACTGTGCCAAATGTCGTTGTGTCCTTGAGAAAGGCACTTTACTCTATGTTGCTCAAGGTGGATGTCCCTGTTTTCACTGTGAGTTGCTATGGATAAGAGCATATACTAAATTACAAAAATGTAAAATATAAAAAAAGGCCAACCATTTATTCATTTGGACTATTCTACTAATATCCTCATCCTAACACATGTTGTTGTTTTAACAATGCATTTGTATTCCTTAATTAAAACAGTGCAAAGACGTAAACATGACATTCTCAGTCATTTTACACAGGGCTGTTAAAAGCAATCCTTTCCCCTATGAAAATATGCATGTCTGGGCCCCCATCTTAAATATATTGATATTCTTTGTCTTTGAATACTAGATTGTTTTTTGAAATTGTGTCTCGCTAACTAATTGAACACCTATGCCAAGCTATTTCAACCAAAACTATATTGAACAAAGCTAGAAAAGCAATTTCAAAGTACATACTGAATTACAGTTGATATAAAGACATCAGTCTGAGACAAAATAAAGCATCTTGTAAAAATCTCACTGATGTTACAGAACAGTTTATGTGGAAATTTGTGAAAATTATACATTGAACAACAATAGAAATTCTATATTTACAATGTTACCTGGTGTATATTTATTCACATCATTAATAACACTAATGTAGGACGTCATTGAAATTGTTGCATTTTGTGTCTATGTTTGTTTAGTATAAAAAGTAAAAAAGTCACAACCTACATCATCCACCACTAACATGGCAGATTATTACATTATGTAAATTAATAAACCAATGTTTCAAATAACTACAAAAACAGGATAATGAGCCACAAGAGTGGTTTCATAAGTGTTGACCAGTCTTTCCTACTCATTTGCCTTACCTCTCTATCCTGGTTCATTCTCTTATTTGTTGACTGCTACAGTGCTTTTATTCTGTCTTTCTGCACTACCTGCCTCTGACTGGCTGGCAGCACTTTCTGCAGAGGAGGATAGGCAAAGGCAGTGTTTATTAATGTGCACATTATGACAACGAAATCATAATCATATGTAGCATATGGAATAATCTGATTCTGGAAAAAGACATAGGATTGACCGTTGGATAGCTATCCAATCTGTGTAATTTGCACTTAAATATTTAGTCACATTCACCACAAAACTAATCTCTGAAACACAGAAGTTAATCTCGCGTAATTTGGTCAGTTGCGTCATTTAACTTCTGTGTCCATATCAGAGACTGTAAAAAATATGGACAACGTGACTGTGACGTCACCCGTTGGTTTCTGAAAAGCGTTTTTGAAGCTCATTGTGGGCGGAGACGGTCGTCGCCATCTTGGTAGCGCGTCACTCGACGTCAATCTCGGATAACCAAAAATGGTCAAAGAGGTGGTGCGTGGGTGGAGCTGAGGTGCTTGGTTGCTGATGC
>JACXGM010036199.1:0-11462 GCA_016801145.1 Umbra pygmaea
AACAATACAAATACCCACAAAACAATAAAACAATACAAATACCCACAAAACAATAAAACAATACAAATACCCACAAAACAATAAAACAATACAAATACCCACAAAACAATAAAACAATACAAATACCCACAAAACAATAAAACAATACAAATACCCACAAAACAATAAAACAATACAAATACCCACAAAACAATAAAACTTAAAGCAGTGTATAGTATATAGTTGTATGTGGTTGTGGGAGGGATTACCTGTTCAAGGTGCTAAGGACAGTCTCCAGGTGGCTCTGCCTGCCCTGGCAGTGAGTCCTGAAGGTGGCCAGCTCCGTCCGCTGCTCCGTAAGCCAGCCGTCCAGTTGAGCTAGCTGCTCTGGCAGAAGTTGATCTCTGCCTCTGTCTAGATGCTCTCTGACTTGATCAAGGCTTTTCTCCCCATCCTTAGAAGCCAGGAAACACTGACGGAAAAAAAGAATCATCACAAACTGAAGCAGAGCTTATAGTTGTTTTTAAAGTGCATCAGGCATTTACTTTTATACTCAGTTTGGCAGTCAACAGGACTCACTACATCACACCCAGGGGCGCTGCTAAGGATTTTGGGCCCTATGAAAAGAATCTTGACAGGGCCCCCAACACAGCTGAGACAGGGCTTCTCTGGGCCCCCTCTTAGTCATGGGCCCCGAGAATCGTCATCCTTTACCCCCCCTTTACAGCGCCCCTGATCACACCCTCTGGTTAAAAACGTGAAACGGCAACACATTTCTCCCATTCACATTTTGACAAGATTTTTGGTTTTCAAACTTCCAGACATTGTATACTGTTGGTACATATATTTTAGCGATTAGAAATCACTTAAAAATTATTAGTTATCACTGAAAAAGGTTTGGTTATCCTACATATTTAATTGTGGTACAGGAGTACAACACACTTTTTTTTACCTAAAAATGTATTCAGAAAACTGAGACCTGTAAAGGCTAATTCCATCCAACACTACTGTATATTTCCACCTTTTCTCCAAAAAACATCCAGCTAAATGAATCCAATACATGTGTGAGAAGTCTGCAACTTACAGCCAGCCTCTGCATGGAGGTCTCCACATCCTGCCTACACTCAGGGTTTTCAAAACACTCGTTCACAGACAGCTGCAGATCCTGGAACCACTCTTCAAACGACAAGCTCTCATCTGACGAGGACGAAGTTATTCAGAATAAGAGGAACTAAAGATCGGATTGAACGAATTAACACGGCAATAAAACCAAAATTGGATTTCTCACAACGAGTTAAAATGACAGCAACAACAACTAAATTTAAAATGCTTACCTTTGATGACCTTAATGAGGTCCTTCTCACCCTCCTCCTGTTTTTTGTAGATCATGTCTTTGGTATGTGCGACATTCTCTCTGAGTCGGTTACAGTCTGCCAACAGGGTCTGGAGCAGCTGGGGGCTGGCTATGCTGGACAGGAGACCCACTTCCTTCATCACTGAGCTGGCCTGCTCCTCCTGGACCTGCAGCTGCTCAGACAGATCCTACACCATGACACAACAACAAGGATCAGGATTTAATCTATTTGTTAGGTAAGGGTTTATGTCTTTAGGGTGGTCCTCCGAACTCTCAATGTGAATTGATGTAAATGATACATTTCACATAGGTCATACAATGAAAGGTGAGCTTTTTTTTGTGATGTTTAATGAGAGCTGTAGCGTATGAGATCAACGATATTACATTACCTGTAGCTGGACTTGGTTTTCTGGCCTACTGAGCATGCCGACAGAGGACTGTAGGGCGTGAAGGGCAGCCTGACATGCGGCCATCCTCTCTGCCAGGTGTCTCCTCACAGCCATAAACTCCTGGAAGACATCGGTGAGGTCTGAGAAGAGCTCCTGGAGCTGGTGCATCTTTTTCCTCAGCTGGGTTTCCATCACCTGGCAGCATCACATAACATGGCTGGGTGGATTTGCACACTCTAACACTCATTTATTATACAAGGACAAATTACACACTCAGACTGTCCATGCCCTTGTACAATTATGTGATTACCAGCAGCAGTAATTCCTGATAGTATGATTTTGTCCTTCAGTATTTGGATAAACCAGAATGCCTATAATAAAAAGTTGTCTAAACTAGTAGTAATGTATAAAACAAAAGTTTAAATTTGCCCACAATAAACACAGGTGATGGATTTAGGCTTTCATAGTTTCCTTACACCTTTCCTTTATTCCTTATTCCTTTATACAACAGTAATAAAGATGGTTAATGGAACTAACCCAGAAATACAACTGAATATGAAAAACTTCCACAATATTTTTTTACTTTTGTGTAACCAACATCATATTATACAGTTGAGTTAAGAGTAATTACCACTCTAGAGTTTGCAACTTCCTGGCACAATTTCCTGTGTTTACTGTAAATTCTTAAAACACCTCAAGCTAGATAACCTACAGTAGATTAATAACAGCTGTTCTACTGTACCTGTAGCTCCAGTGGAGCCTCTTGGGTTTGAAGAAGCTTCTGGATCTCAATGGACTTCTTGTGGAAGCGCTCAATGTTTTCTTCATGGGCTTGGATCTCATCCTGAAGAAACCAGAGTTTTATAAACAAATGAGGTGACGAAAGCAATACTGTACCAAATGAGACGCTAAAAGGATGTAAACAATGACTGATACAGTCTGTCTTACCCTAACAATCAGGATATCCTGTTCGTTCTGGAAGGGGTGGCTCTCAGCAAACAGAGCCAGTTTGGCCCCAGCCCAGCTGTCCACCTCCAGTCCTAACATCAGCTGATGGTCCCACAGCTCCAGGCCCATACGCAGGTTATCCATGTACAAGTCTGTCTTCTCTGTCACCTGGGACACCCAAAGATTCAGTGTCAACGTGAGAAGGGTCACTGTGTGGTGTGTGATTTGTAGGGTAGGATAGTATTGTGTAATGTTTAGTTCTCTCACATCCAGCCACTGGTCAACCAGTCCGTCAGCTTCGGCCTCAAACGGAGTGTCATTACAGTCAGGGATCTTCTTCAGATGGGACTGCAAATGTCTGCACACGCCCTTGATATCCTCCATACCTGGACCCAGGCCACTGAGATCCTCTTTTATCCCTTGAACCTTTGAAGTCACATAATGCACATGAAAGGTTATCTAAGGTTGTGGCTGCCATCTACTGGTACAGTATATACATACACAGCTCCCTAAATATACCAGTCTGCCATCTACTGGTACAGTATATACAGCTACTTAAATACACCAGTCTGCCATTTCCTGGTACAGTATATACAGCTACCTAAATACACCAGGACCGAGGTTTCGAAATTCATGATTGACAACAAATTAAGCAACAAAATTTCAATGCAATCCAACACAACTAAAATGTGAAACTTTGAAAGTTTCCTTAAGTCCAATTATTGGACAAATGGCCATGTGTTACCTTAGCTATGAGCCTCTCCAGGCTGTCCTTGCCCAGGTAGGAGGCCTGCTCACTGATGGTCTGCTCTGCCCTCTGCATAGTGGTGCTTAAGTAACTGCGACAGCTCTGGAACTTCTTCAGTAGTTCTAACAGGATGCTGCATTGCGCCTGCCTGCAAAGGACAAAGAATATTTGGGCAGAAGTCAGCTCTGTAAACTCTATCTGTAATATTAGACATGTTTTGTCGCTCTGCTTAATCCCTCCCTCTTCACTCTTCATCCCTCCATCTCTCTTCATGGTTCATCTCTCCATCACTTGACTGTTCCTCCATCCCTCCTAAATGTTCCTCCATCTCACCTTTCAGTCACAGCTCTCAGTGTGTCCTCCCACTGGGTCTCCAGCTCCTCCAGCGGGTTGCTTCCTCCCTGCTGGGCATCCTGCATCTGGGCCTGCTGGAGGCTCTGCATCTCAGAGCGTTGGGAGTTCAGCTGGCTCTCCAGGTCAGTCAGGACACGCAGCCTGACCACAACATAAAGAGGAAAGAATGAGGCCTCTGACCTTTTTATATGAAGTCCACTCAACGAAGCAGAAAGAAGGCGTAATTAAACTTTTGCTCACAATTGAGTTGCGACTTAAATACTTTTTTGTATATTTTTTCACTTGTGACAGTGTCATTGTTTCGTTGCTAACATGTACGGTTCACGAGATAGACCTAGGAGGGTTTAATGGAGGGTTTAAAGCAAAGTTTCATGGCTTATGTAATTACTGCACTCTGCCTTTGTATGACAGTATAGTTCAAAGTCATTTTAAAAAGGTTTGCATGTGCAGTCACACTGCCCCACACAGCCACATACCTCTGCTGCACAGCGGGGATAGTGGGCTCCCTCAGCCCCTGCTTCTCTGCTGCCTCCTGCACTTTCCTCAGCTCCCCTTGCAGAGTCCTCCTCCTCAGACCCAAGCCCCTGGTCTCCTGATCCCTCTGAACGCTGCGCTGCTGGCTGGCCAAACTGCTGTCAGCCTGCTCCAGTCGCTGCACCAGGGTAGAAACCATGTCCAGGCAGGAGGCTGGGCTCCCGTCACGAATCACAGAGAGCCTAGCCCCTTGGAGCAGAAGGTCTAACTGAGGGGCCTTATCCCCCAGACTGTCCACGCTCTGCCGGATCAGGGCTAGCTTGGAGCGGCACTCATGCAGTACCCGTGCATCGCCGCAGGGGGCACCCTGTACTGCGTTGATGTCCTGCTGTAAGGTGCGCAGGGACATGAGGAAGCGGTCCAGAGCACGGGCAGCAGCCTCGCTCTTACGGACCTGCTGTCTCAGCTTATCCAGACTGGATTTGTGGGTCTGGACCTCCTGGGTCACAGGGGAACGGTCACTAGGATCCAGCTCACTGGACTCAAAGTGTGACAGTTGGTCCAGTTCTCTCTGAATGCTCTCATCCAAGTCCTGTAGAGAAAGAATGGACAAAGACTGATTAAAAGACTAAAGATTAAAAAACAGATTTAATGGAGTAATTAAACAGTCATTTAAAATAGTTTTCAGACTACTGAAAATACTTTATTTAAGTAAGATTTTAGTGGTTACATTTAAATAACCACATTCAAATTCTGATTGAAATGGCTTCATCGTGTACCTTGATGTCAGTCAGGATGTTGGCGTTGGCCGGTGTGAACGCGTTGATGTCCTTGGCTTCTCTGATGAAACGGTTGAAGCGTTCTGAGAAGTCAACAATTTGCTTTTCCGTACACTCCATCTGTCTCAGTGCAGCCCCAAGCATGCTGCATCTCCTCTGCAGCGCTGACTGCTGGCATCCCCACTGCCCCATCATCTCCGCTCTGTCGCGCTCCTCCGCACCCCCGTCACCGTCCCTGCTGTCCTGGGAGATCTGGGAACGCTGGTGTTCGAACTCAGACCACAGAGACTCCGATTCCTGACGCAATGTCTGGGATGGAGGAAGTTGAGACACAAAAGGTCAGTGTTTATTGAAATCATGTTTTCAGGTTTGTTGAACTAAATGGTCCAGCGAAGAGGGGTTCACCTCTAGCTCCTGTAGACGTGTCTGTAGGTACCTCAGAGAGACCGGGTCAGTGCCTAGGTCTCCCTGGAAACTCTGGATAATCTTGGCCACTTGAGCCTCCAGAGACTTCTTGACATTGTCATATCTGAGGGGAAATTGCATCCATATTATGAAGAAATTAATTTTTTTTATATTTACAGAGTAATCAACACTGCCTCCATGGCTTCAGCATTAAATTAAGATGTTAATTTTTCTTATACTGTAATATCCATACAGTAACAAAGCTGTAAGCTTACTTTTCAACTGCTGCATTTTTAGTTGGATTCTCCTCTGGGATGGCTGCCTTGCTTATCTCCTTGTCAACCACCTTCTTCTCAACAACAACTGTCTTTACAGCAACCTGTGAAACCAAAGAGTAATCAGATGAATTCTTTCAAAAATCAGTAGGCCTACATGAATCTTTACTTTAGGAACAAGTTCCAGGTCCTACCTCAGCTGTAAGTGCAGATTTGTCAATCTGCACCGTTGATTCCTTGCTTGGTGTAAATTCAGAGATTCTATTCGGAAACATTGAAAACAATTTAGCCATGTAACACAATTGTTAGATATAGACTCTGCAGCATTCATTCCCACTTAAAACGTTTTAAACCCAGTTGCTCTTACCTTGTTGTGTTGGGGGGTGGTGTGTCCCTGTCCCCACTGAACTGGCGCTGTATGGCGGCTAGTTGCTTCTCACACTCTCTGAGTTGTGCCTGGGCTAAACGGTGGGCGTCCTCGGGGCTCAGTGTGTCACACAGCTCTTTCAGGGCCTCCAGATGTTTCCCTGCCTGGGCCAGGCTGCCCTCTGCAGAGAAACATGCCTGGACACAAAGCAACTGGCATCAGTTTACCAGTCAAGTACGATATGTGCTGGCATTTTCTCAAATTTTATTATCTAGAGGCATCAGATGGCTCAGTGGTTAGGGATTCTGATAGTCAGAAGGTTGCTCGTTCAATTCCCAACTGTGCCAAATGTTATGTCCTTGACTTAAGCAAGGCACTTTATCCTAAGTTGCTCCAGGGGATGTCCCTGTACTTACTATAAATTCCTCTGGATAAAAACGTCTGCTAAATGACTAAAATGTAAATTTTCTAAACTGTCTATTCCTTAGACCCTAAATAGCAGAATCCCATCTCAATCAGGGCCTCAAAAGTGTCAAATCACCCATTAGTAAAATGTGTATTAATATTAATAAAGCAATATTAGTTATACTTTTCTGATCTGCTAACATTTCACTGTTAAACATAGATCAATGTAGGGCGTAAGATAAACCAATGTTCTAATGCACTTATTCTTCCTAGCATGCGATGAGTTCAGTGTTAAGTTTGAGTTATTTTACCTTAGTTTCAGGTGCTAATTTGGAGATTAAGTGCATCTCACACTGTAAGGCAGTTGTGTTAAATTCTTTTTTCTTAACCTCAAATCGTAAATGGTGCAAAAAGGCTTCTATCTCAGCTCTCACAGCCTAGATGAAAAAACCAAAGGCAAACAAAAACTTAATCTGGTGCCAAAACACTGCAAAACTATGGAGGAAGTTTTTGGACTTCAATAAAACATATACACCAGTTGCAGTCAATGTGAAATCTATCAAATTCCTCAATTTGTCACTTTCACCCATTAAAGCTGGAAGGCCGGGCTCTAACCTCTGATTGGTCTGATCAACTGGAATGAACGGCCTCCGCGCACCAAGGAGGATCACTTCGGTAAAGTTAGACAGAAATTGGCAGATTATTGAAAGGATTGCTCTGCCTATTCATTATGCATTATTATTGCAATATAAATTCAATAGCTTCACTGTTATTGAGTCTATTGCTTCCAAAATCCCTCTACACTTCTAAGGCCTCCCTACCAACTACTACAACGGCTAACTATTGAAAAGCTGTCTCTGCCTATTTATTATGTATTATTTCCCCATGCCCACCCTTTCAACTTTCATATTATGGGTGAAGGTGACAGATTCAATGACAGATTTCACATTGACTGCAACCATGAAATAAATAAATTGTGAAATACGAAATTGTAAAATAAATTGTTAAATAATAGAAATAATTAAATAAATGTAGAAATACATCATTAAATAGGTTACATGTTTTTTATTCATTCTTTTATTTATCATTTAAATTAAATTTTTCCATTTTTTATTTATTTATTTTATGGTGTATATATTTATTTAATAAAGTCCCTAAAATTCCTCCATACAAAACTTGTTAGAAAATGTATTATTCATGCAAATTAAAAATCAAACCAATTCTAATCAAATAATATTTCACATACACCACACATGCAGTCTAGAATTGAATTATATAATTGAATTGTATATTTTTTATATATTCTTTATTAATTATAACGTAATTAGCAAAATACACAAAGTAACTACTGTAGGTTGCTTTGTATCTCAAAAAAACTAATTCAAACCTTCTCTTTATCTTATGTCACTCACACACACACTTTGGGCTCTATCTTGCACCCGATGCAATGTAGCGCAAAGTCTTAATGCAAGTGTCTTTGCTAGTTTAAGACCGACCCAGTTGTCAATTTCCCGTCAGGCGCCCGCGTCATTTAAATAGCAAATGCACCTGCGCCCATATTTGCGCCTATGGGTGTGCTGGTCTAACAGGGAAGTGTGTTCAGGATAATTCTGGGTGTATTGCTATCTTGAGGCATCGGAAAGTGATCGCACCATTGACCAACAAAACCTGTTCTAAATTCAGCACGTCATAGTTATTTTAGCAGCAAATTAATCAAATACACCTATGGCATAGCCTGGAAAAATCCAGACCCAAATCCTGAACGATTTAGGGTCTGGGATCGAGTAATGTAAATGACTCCACTCGAGGGGCAGCACCAAGCGTGCATTTGGAAATCTCACTGTACGCAATTGGACAACACTACGACCAATCACCAGTGGGTTTTCACTTACCCTATGGCGGAGCTAACTGGTAGATCAAACCCTTGCCATATCCGGTCTGCAAAACAGCAAAAACGTCCTTCTTAAAAAGTAACGATTTGAGCGCCGTCTTCTGTTCCTCTTTTAGACAAAAAGCCAAGTCTAACTCGTTCATTGTAGTGTCCAAAGCAGTTTCAAACAACTGGTGTAGATCCATAGGGATCTTACAATGTTTACTAATGACTTGAGATCGCACTCGCAGAGCTTTCGTCATCTGTTTAACACGCCTCTGGCCTGCCTATATCAGATACACCAATGTAATTGGTGCAGCTCGGCTACAAGGGCATAGTTAATGAGCAGCATTACTCGGTGCCAGAGTAACTTGCTGAGCAAATTCAAATTGTGCTCTCGCGAGAACTCTGGATTTCCAGGGTACCTATGGCATAGGCACAGCGCGTGCACACTATGCTTGTTGTACCGCCGTCATAATAGCAATACGCGAAAGTTACAAACACGCCTGGCTCTTAAAGGGAATGGGAGATGAATCTCTGATTGGTTTATTGCATGTTACGCCCAAAACACACCCATGAATTAATGAAGACACTTAGTACAACGCTTTTAGACCATGCGCCCTGCGCATAGATCCTTTTATCTGCTATCAAACTAGCAAACGTGGATTTGGACACGCCCAAAGCGCACTTGCGCCATGCGCTTCACGCCATGCACCTAGATCGTTAAAAAAGGGCCCATAGAGTTAAAGTGGGAAGTTTACATACACTTAGGTTGAAGTCATTAAATTGGTCAACCACTCCACACATGTTAACAAACTATAGTTTTGGCATGTCAGTTAGGACATCTACTTTGTGCATGAGACAAGTAATTTTTCAGATTAATAAAAGTTTATTTCACCTATAATTTACTATATCACAATTCCAGTGGGTTGGAATTTTACAAGTGCCATGAAACAGTTTGTAAAATGACCGAAAATGATGTCATGGCTTTAGAAGCTTCTGATAAAAGCTAACTGGCATAATTTGAGTCAATTGGAGGTGTACCTGTAGATTTACTTGTAGACATACTTGAGAGCAATTTCCAAATGCCTGAAGGAACCATGTTCATCAATACAATTAATAGTATGCAAGAATAAACACCATGGGACCACACAGCCGTTATACTGCTCAGGAAGGAGACAAGTTTTTTCTCCTAGAGATGACCGTACTTTGGTGCAAAACGTGCAAAGCAATCCCAGAACAACAGCAAAGAACCTTGTGAAGATGCTGGACAAAAAAGGTACAAAAGTATCTATACCCACAGCAAAAGAGTCCTATATACTGTAAACATAACCTGAAAGGCTGCTCAACAAGGAAGAAGCCAATGCTCTAAAACAGCCATATAAAAGCCTAGAATACAGTTTGCAACTGCACATGGGGACAAATTGAATAATGTCATTTGTTCTGAAGAAACAAATGTAACTGTTTACCCTTAAATTTAGAGGAAAAAGTAGGAAGCTTACAACTCCATCCCAACCATGAAGCACCGGTGGCAGCATCATGTTGTGGGGGTGCTGTGCTGCAAGAGTGACTGGGGCACTTCACAAAATAGATGGCATTATGAGGAAGGACAATTACAATACTATACAATATACTTTATTGTCCTTTTTGAGGAAATTTGTATTGGACTCCATTTGGACTCCAATTATGTGGATATATGGAAGCATCATCTCAAGACATCAGTCAGGAATTTAAAGCTTGGTCACAAATGGGTCTTCCAAATGGACAATGACCCCAAGAACACTTCCAAAGTTGTGGCAAAATGACTTAAGCTCAACAAAGTCAAAGTATTTGAGTGGCCAATACAAAGCCCTGCTCTCAATCTTATAAAAAATATGTGGGCAGAACTGAAAAAGTGTGTGTAAGCAAGGAGGCCTACAAACCTGGCTCGGTTACACCAGTTCTGTCAGGAGGAATGGGCCAAAATTCACCCAACTTATTGTGGGTAGCTTGTGGAAGGCTTGACCCCGATACGTTTGACCCCAGGTAAACAATTTAAAGGCAATGCTACAAAATACTAATTGAGTATTTAAACGCCTGACCCACTGGGAATGTAATTTAAAAAATCAAAGGTCATAAATCATTATCTCTGCTATTATTCTGACATTTTACATCTTAACATATAGTGGTGATTCTAACTGACCTACACATTTTTACTAAGATTGAATGTCAGGGGTTGTGTTCAATGTCTTTGACTAAGGTCTATGTAAACCTCCGATTTCATCTGTACATACAGAAGGTGAAGTGATAAACTGCTCAACAAGGGGAGGGGGTGCACTTAGGTGTTTATTACATTACTGCATATGCAATTGCATATAATCAAACTTTTTTTAGATTTTAAAAATGTCAAGAAAAGTTTTATATAGCTTTATAAGCGCGTTTCGGAAAAGAAACTAAACCTTTTCACAAGCGAAATACTACACCCCTATTGGCTGCCTTAAAAACGTCCCCAGCCCTTTTTCTCACAAATAAACTAGATCCTGTAAACTGTGAGTCACAACCCTGACAACCCATAGACAACCCATAACAGCCCGGCGCGATGGTCCGATGCGCCGACATCCAATGCCCCCACTAACACACTACTGCTAAACTTTTCTTTTTATAACTTTTTGTTTTATTCAAAGCTATATTTTTAACTATATAAGTATAACTCATTATATTATTAATTACGTTGCGTTACGCATTTCAGTTTTTAAAATGTTTCACTTTGAGGAACACTTCCATACAGTAGCTCTACAGTAGGGTAATCCTTTGCTGGCCAGCCACGGTCGGTGGATCTTACAGTATTTAATTCGGGAGGACGAGCTTGCATTATGTTACTCCAGTCCAGAGTGTGATGTGAGCCCATCCTCCTCAACTAAGAAAATGTACACTATACTGTAACGATTCCCAGTTCCCCTTCCCTGGACACTGCCACTTCCCTATTCCATCCCGCTCAGAACTACAATTCCCATTCACCAGTTTTACTTCCTGTGGACTACAGCTTCCCTAGTCATGCCTCTTCAGAACTACAGTTCCCATACCCGGACTCAATCATCCTGATTCACCACACCTGCTCACTCCATTCCAGTATTTA
>JACXGM010036200.1:0-11462 GCA_016801145.1 Umbra pygmaea
ACCAATTCACATGGTTATACCATGAACACCACTCACACTATAGAATTTGCGTACACGAAGTCAGACCAGACGTGAGATTTTATCGCAGCCTACGATCACGTTCAAATTGATAAATCCCTTGCTTTTCGTAGGAATCACCGTACGCCCGTCGTACGCCTGTTTAAGGTCGTACGCACGTTTCATAAATGAGGGCCATTGTGTGCTTGATTTTTGTGTAAACACCTTCTCATTTTAAGACAGAAAAGCTAATGATAACTACTCTTGAATTAAGAGGAATCATCTTGTTTAGTAGCACTAGATTTAAGATATGTTCACTTTAATTCAGAAAGAAACTTCATTGATAAGCTAGTTTTAAGTTTATTTGACTTAATAAGAGTGCCTGGATTGAGTGTTTTAACACTTATTTCAAGTGATTACTCACTTTTCTAGAGCCTAGATATTTTTTCTTATTTCAAGAAATCTTACCAAGTGTAATTGTCTTACCCCACTGGCAGTTAATTTCACTTGTTTATAGTCTGATTCTTCTCAATTAAAGTTTTTTTTTTCTTATATTGAGATTTTTTTTCAATTTTTGCAGTGTATTCCCCCGGCGATGACAAGATGATTTACTGTACACAGGATGGTCTACTCCCACGTTGATCAGTCTGTAGACACTTCGGCGAGATGTGAATCAATGTGGCAGCTGTCTTCTTCTGTAGCTACTTCAGCGAGCATCTGAATCAGTGTGTTGAGCGAGTGCGTGAATCACAATGTTCGGTAGTTATATTTTTTTATTTGATTAGCTGGTCTATGGCCTTTTGAACTACCGGTATATGGGGAACTCTAATGACCCTTAGTTAAGCCCCGCCCTCCTTAGTTACTGTTGCTATGCCTGATGAGCTTTCGTGCCTGGCATGTCTATTACAGTATGTATGCACCGGTGTCAGACATTCCTAAGGAGATAATAATTAGTCATTTTTGGCAAACAGGTGAAATATCTGAGAGACCAAGACAAAAGGGACTGCAGTATGCATTCGATGATATATCCACGACATAATATGCAACCGATTAGAGAATAATTTAATCGAAATGGAAGCTTAAGCATATAGATCCCAGCGCAAGCAGCAGCCGCCATACGCTGACCTTTCAAATAGGAAACACACAATTTTTTTGCATGTTTCCCTCAATTGATTCCTCTACCTGTACCACTGTTTAAAAAATAGCGGCGCAACTTGGTGAGGATTATCCTGGTAATTTCTCTGCATGAGAAATGCAAGGTGTGAGCGTGTGAACGGGTTTAAATGCGTGTCTCACTCCCAATGCGTGAGACTTGAGAGCCCTGAGTAACACTTGATAAAAGATTAGTTCTCAATGCTTTTTGTTTGCCCTTATTGTAAAGTTGTAAACATATACATCTTAAGTAACACTTGATAAATGTATAATTGTGCTGAATAAGCATTACTTAACTATAATTAACCAGTTATTAATGCTCTTTGTTTGCCTTATTGTAAAGTTGTAAACATATACATCTTAAACTCTTAAGCCTCGCCCCTTAATTGTCAAATTCTGCCTAAAAAAACATACCCAAAGTTAAACTCTTGTTACACTGGACCCGAGGCAAGTACAAACATATGGTTGATATTTTTTTAAAGAAAATACTTTTTTTTTTCTAACAAATATACACAGTGAATATGGCACAAGATGAAATAAAGAAAATGCATAATTATTTTCTGTTTTTATTTTTCTACATCCTCTTTGAAAGAACCCTACAAAGCCATATATTAAGATAGGATACTGGATCCAATTCAAATCATGTTGTTAAGGGGCTGTCCACATAAGTCTAACATTTTAGATTGATTGAGTGAACAGCAAATGAGCTATAGCTTTGTTTGTAAAACTATATTTTTAGAAAAAATGCACCGTGAAGACGTTTACATCCGGGTCCTGAGACGAACAACACCGATCTTTCCTATATTATCTCCGTCAGTCTTCAGTTAAAATTGTTAATCTTGCAAATTTTTAAGATCTCTGTTTCATAGGGATGACGTATATGCCGAAATTGTTAAGCTTTTGGACACTTTTTACATCCGTCTTTAGTTCAGAAGTGCAGGGAAAATACACTCGGTTTTTCATTTATTTATGAGTAGATTTAAAAGTCTGGTAAGAAAATGCTATTTTTACATTCAAGATGGATTTTATCTGGGAAAACTATGCTTTAAGTCATTACTGGGACCCTTTGATGACCAAAAAGAAGGATTTTATGACCGTAAGTAAAATATTTTGTACTAAAAGCTTAACATAGGTGACTTGTGGTAACCTGTATTTCCTAAGTAAAATATAATTGTTTTCAAGACGCGTACCTGACATTAAGTTGTCTAACGTTGTGAGTTTTATAGCTACACTAAAACCGAGATTTTTGCTAGAATCCCAAGATTCTAAGCTTTAAAAACATATAAGAGTTTTATATATATCCTAAAAAATGAGCGTGGTAGTTTTGTTTCTAGTTGGCATTTAGATTTTTTTTAGAAGAAAACAAAATTCTTTACTGTTTTCGTAATGTGCAGTTGGAACTCGCAGCCATAACATTTTTAATTTTACAGCTACACTAAAACCGAGATTTCTACTCGAACTCCAACATTCTAAGCTTTAGGGAGATATAAGACTTGTATATATATAAACAAAAAAATGAGGGTGCTAGCCATGTTTTCCTTTTGCCATTCAATTTAGTTTTAGGTACAAAAACGGCTAGTTGAGTAAACCAGCTAACAGCATTTGGTACTGGCTGTTTACGTCACATTATGATTAATAATTATCTCGTTTTCATAGCTATTTTAAAACCGAGATATTTGCTAGAACCCCAACATTCTATGCTTTAAGGACATATGAGACATGTATTTATAATTTAAATATTGCATTTGTGAGCTTTGTTTTTATTCCTTGATGTATTTACTATGAAGTGAAAAAAAGACGCGTAGCTGACATTAAGTAGTCGTAACGTTGTGAATTTTATAGCTACACTAAAACCGAGATATTTGTTTCTAGTTTTACATTCCATTTAATTTGAGGCACATGTGTACAAGGCACGTAGCTCACATTATGAGGGGAAATTATTATTTTTGTTATATCTACTGTAGAATGGTGACATTTGCTACATTACTGAGTGTCTAAGCTTTCTGTAGATATATAACATGTATATATAACCTAGAAATAGGACTTGTGAACTGTGATTGTTTGGACTTGTGAACCAGTTTTTGGGGGTGGTGGGGGGCAGAAACCTACCGCCGGCGGTATGGTGCTCCCTAAGTAGTTAAGTAACACTTGATAAATGCTTAATAGCGCTGAAAAAGTGTTAATTAATCATAATTAACCAGTTAATAATGCTTTTTGTTTGCCCTATTGTAAAGTACTAAGTTTATACACCTTAAGTAACACTTGATATATGCGAGGCGGCCATCTTGAGAGGACCAAACATGTCCCGCAGCAGGTGGTTGAAGCTCCCATGGTCGCCCAGAAAAGGGTGGTCCACTACCCAAAGGGCCTGGACAAAGGTAAGAGCCCCACCCTCAAACTGGGAAATAGTGCTGGCGACCAGGTCCCTCTCAGATGGGGCCTTCAACGGAGCTGAGGCCGCCAGCCCTGGCTGCATCTCCAGAGCAGGGCTGTCATATGGGGTTGCGGACCCCAGTCCTCCTGGTCCAATTCCTCCTCCATGTACTCAGATGGCTCAGCTCTTGCTCAGTATCAGGGGTAGGCCAGGGCTTGAATGTGGTGCCATCCTCTTCATCCGAACTGTCTACATCCCATATGGAAGCTAGATACGGACGTTCTACAGGCTGCTTTCTCTCCATGGTGGACAAGGGGAAAGGGCGAGCAGCCTGTGTGCCTCCGAAGTCTATCCCTCCCAGAGCCAAGGAAAAACCCTCAGATTCGGCCCGACGTGGGCAACCGTAACAATCCATCGAGTCGCACCGACGAGTTGTTGGTTGGATTGGTGTCTTTCCCCCTTTAGGCTTACTTGTTAAATGCTTAATATTGCTGAATAACCATTACATAACTATAGTTAACCAGTTATTAATGCTCTTTATTTGCCTCTTTGTAAAGTTGTAAACACCTTAAATAACACGTGATACATGCTTAATAGTCCTGAATTAAGGTGTATATGTTTACAACTTTAAAATAATGCAAACAAAGAGCATTAATAACTGGATTATTCCGTAGGTTTTATTTCCAAAACAAATTCAGCACAGGTGACGCTACTCATTACCAGGATGAAACGTTAACTCAGGGTAGTCGCAAATGGGGTTGGACGGAAAACCTATGGAATGGTGGCTCGCGGGAGCAGGAATGAGTATCGCTAAGTATTATTGTCCTACCAGTATTTTTGTCAATGCGGCTGTATTCTTTACTCAGCCTGGTGTCATTTATAGTAACATACAGGTGCCAATAGATCGCAGTAGCTACATTGGAATTAACAAAAGAAGTGTGGAGGTTGTGTTAATAATGAATTGCAGTAGGCCCAACTTTAAAAGGGCGAACTGGAACAAGGATTAACAGTAAACTATAGCCAATTATATTCATCAAAAAATATTCACTAACAAAAGCCTGCTTCAAATAAATTGCCTGTTTCCTTTTGCAGTAGAAGTAAATAAAGGCCCCAGTTTTTATTTGAGGTATGACGGTAACTGTTATTAGGTATTATGGTAACACTTAGTTAATATTTATTGCTACATTAATTAATGTTAAAATGGACACTTTATCTGTTTCAGTTTAACTGTTCATAGCGTTAGTTAATGCATTTTACACCTTTATCTAATGTTAAAATAATTTAACAATTAATACCCAGTTAACATTATTAAATGATAATTTGACACCTTAGTTAACTGATATTAATATTAGTTAATGTTTTTTACTACATTAAATAATGTTAAAATAGAAACCTTGGTTAACTTTTATTAACAGTTAGTTAGTTAATGCTTATTACTGCATTTACTGATGTTAAAGTAATGCATTAATTAATACCTTAGTTAACAACAAAATTCTTAGTAAATGATAATTAAGCACCTTAGTTAAGGGTTATTAACTGTTAGTGCTTATTAATGCATTAACTGACGTTAATTAATGTACCCTTATTGTAAAGTGTTACCCATTCAAATCATGGAAATTGTCAGGGCCGCCTAAACTTTTGCATACAACTGTATAATGTTGTTTAACATTGAAGGAAAGAAATTAAATTAAAATCTAACTCAACTTATTTTTTCTCTCTGTATGTGTATTATTGGAATAAAGACATCAACATGGTAAGTTGATGTGTTAGTCCCAGCAGTCTCATTTCACACCACCACCAAAAGACATGGAGAACCCAGTTAGCGTCTACTAACACACAGGAACACACATACAGAGTAACACATAGCCAGCCTCTACTAACACAAAAAACACACACCAATCCTCTAATAACACACAGGTACACACAGCCAGCCTCTACTAATACATAGGAACACACAACCAGCCTCTACTAACACACAGTAACACACAGCCAGCCTCTAATAACACACAGGAACACACAGACAGCCTCTAATAACACACAGGAACACACAGACAGCCTCTAATAACACACAGGAACACACAGCTGGCCTCTATATTAACACACAAGAACACACAGCCAGCCTCTACTAATTTTAAATGTACCGCATTTCATAATCAAATTCTAGTAACCTCTTCAGAATTAAAAATCATTCTCAACATGAATATTGTTCACAATCATTAGTAGCAGGTAGCTTCATGAAGAAGCATGCTTTGTACTCACGTGTAACATGTAGAACCACCTGTGTAGTCATTATGGCAAAACGTTTTTCTCTCCCTGTTTCCAGTCCACACCAGTATATCCCCTTATCATCTTCAGTCAGGTTACTGATGGTCACTGTGTAGCTTCTCTCTGTAGTTTTTTCTATAACAGAATATCTCCCTAGTTCTGAGTTATCCATAGATAGTATTGTGTATCCCTTGTCTTCCCTTATTAAATACTTGGTGCTGTCCTCATGGTCCTCTGGATAGTTACAGATGATGGTAGCTTCTCCTCCCAGATAGGCCGTCACTGTGACTGACTTCTTACAACATTCATCTGTCAATAGAAACAACCATAGTGAAATGACTTCCACTACCAGTGATGCAAAATTATAATCTAAATTAACAAAATACTTATTTACAGGATTGTGTCTCACCTTCCTTTACTTTCAACTTCACCTTGGTATAACTGTCAGTTTTAACACAGTTGTCCACTCCACACATGTAGGTCCCTTCATCTTGTCTGGTCAGGTTTCTGATGACCACCATGAAGTAGTTTTTCTCAGTGTTGCCATACAGAGAGAATCTACCACTTTGATACCAGGTGTTCTTAGTATCAGTTATGTTAACCTGACCATTCCCACTGTTCTCTTCCATGCAGAAAAATGTCTCATTACTTCTTTGTTCTTTGTCATAATTACAGTAGATGATGACATTTCCTCCAGAGAATCCAGTCACTGTGATGGAGCTCACACCTGGTAATTAAACAACCATGGGGGTATAGAATGTAACTTTATTGTCCATCCAGGATGTTTTGCTGGAATCAATGCACATTTTAAAACAAATACAATTCAAACCAGCAATCCATCATACAACAGAAACATCAATGAGACAATAAAATGTTAAGCCCTGCAGTGTACTCAACCAACATTTAGTTTACCTGTTGATAATGGGAGATAAATATATATATTGTACACACAGTATATTTAATGTAACTTTTTTGTATTCACCCATCATGTTAACTGTATTTCTGCAACATTGTCATGCTTTTATACATACACATATTATAACACACAGTACATGCAGTAGTGTTCTCTTATGCAATGCGACAGCCTTCACTGAAACATTGGTTGAAAAAATGTATTACCACCTGGTCTCATGTATCTCATTAGGTAAGAGAATGGCACTTGTAATGTCAGGGTTATGATTTTGATTCTCAAAGAGCATTGATAGGTATAACAATGTATATACACTCATTACTGATTAAGAGTGTCTAAAAATTATGTAAATATATGTTATAATGTTGTTATACAGTATTATAACAAGTCAACATATTACCTGTGAAGGTGAGGAGGGTGAATATCAGTAGGATCCTCATGTTGTTGTGTTCTGGTGTTCACAGGTTCTCTCCAGGTTGGTGTCTCTAGATGTGGTTATATATAATGTATTCTATAATGCTGTCTTTCTGTAATCTCACTCCTTAAACAACTACAATGTTAACAGTATCTAGTTCATTTCATTGTCACTTTAAATGTCCAACTGCCCTTTTCTTAATTTGTCTTCTGGTTCAAACCCACCACATCTTCCTTCTGAAGGCCCCTCCTTTTTCCTTTTTAACCAAGTAGAAGGTTTTCAAATACAATACAATTTTCTTATCCCTTATATGCACTTACACTGATACATAAACTTTTGTCCATAAACATTATTCAATAGAATAATACCTGTAAGTTTTAATTAAGTAGTGTTGAAACCGTCTTGAAGGTAAGAGTTTAGATTTTAACATTTTTAGTGCCGCTAAATGTTTGCCACATTAAATTAAAGGTTAAGTTAATGTACCATACATTGTGCTGAAATTAGACGAGTAACATTTGTAGACATCAAATTAAAAACATTACAGATGTAGACTGTAGTGACGTCCACTGAAATATTAACACAGGTAATGCTGATGCCTTTATTTCATAATGATGCAGAACCTGTAGAAGAAGCAGATGTATAAGCAATCAACACAAGCTATTTATTTGATTTTCTTGATTCAACATGGACTCAAATGTCTTGAGCAGAATTGTTGATAGAAAATATAGAAACATACCAGATATGTAGATTTCTTTAAGATGTCATGATGTGTGTCAGCATACATGATAGCATTGAATCTCAGAAACAAACTACAGTATTAACATTATGTCCATGACTAGTACATAATTTGGTGTAAGTAGAGCATCCTCTATTGGTAGAATGGTCTGTTTTTATGATCAAACATATTTTATTTAAAAAAAGCTTTAACATTATGTAATAAAATGTGTTATTGAAGCTAAATAAATAAACAAAAACATAATTTATTATTATTAGTAGTAATATTAATATGATTATTATCATTATTGTTGTTATTATAGGAATTCAAAATTATATTTTAATGTTACTTCTAAAAATGCAGAAAGTTGTTGGTTAGATAATTAGTTAGTTGGTTGGTTAGTTAGTCAGTTAGATGGATAGATATATAGATACAGTCTTATGCAAAGGTTGACGCACTCCTGACAATTTCCATGATTTTGATTTATAAATAATTTGGTGTTTGTCAGCAATTTCATTTTGATCTATCAAAATAAAAACTGAAGGACACAGTAATTTTTCGGTAGTGAAATATGCATCAAAACAAAATTAGACAGGTGCATCATTTTGGGCATCCCAACAGAAATTTCACATCAATATTTAGTTCAGCCTCCTTTAGCAGAAATAACAGCCTCTAGACGCTGCCTATAGACTGTAATGAGTGTCTGGATTCTGGATTAAGGTATTTTGGACCATTCCTCCTTGCAAAACATCACATCTCCAGTTTGGATTGATGGTTGCCGAGCAGGAATGGACTGGGACAATAATTCGGCCCCGGGAGTTTGGATGGAGTGGCCGACGGGGGGGAGGTGTTGCGTGCGATCTGTCGCTCCCCGTCCTCTGGGTTTCTTCTAATCTATTTTTATTTATTTATTTATTTAAAAGGGACAATGCACATAATTTGACATTTTTTGTTTACACTCACGCTTGTGAAACAGTATGATATGTGAGTAAAAATCATGGCATGCATAAAAATTTGGCTGCCTCTGTGGTTAGACATTAACCACAGGCCTTGTGTCTAAAGTTAGCCAGATTATATCTGATGGTATTAGCCACCTTTTTAACATGCTTTTTAAAAGTTAAATTAGAGTCTAAAATGATACCAAGGTATTTAAAATCAGAGACAACTATGAGTTTTTCTCCTTCAATAAAAACATCAGCCTGCTGTGCACTTGTGGATTTCTTACAGAAGAACATACAGACAGTTTTGTTAATGTTAAGATGTAGATATGAACTTTTTAGCCAGTCAGAAACATGAACCAGTGCTTCAGTTAGTTTAGTTGCAGCCTGCTGTTTGTTTTTGGTGTGCAAATAAAGCACTGTATCATCTGCATACAGTGGTATATTAACAGATGGACACACTGAAGGTAAGTCCATCTGTTAATTTACCACTGTATCATCTGCATACATTTGTATATTAACAGATGGACACACTGAAGGTAAGTCGTTTATGTACATGCTAAATAAGATCGGGCCCAGTATTGACCCCTGGGGTACACCAGTATTACAATCAACGTATGAAGAATAAAAATTACCAATATGTACACTTTGTTTCCTGTTAATTAATTAGGACTCCATCCATTTCATGGCCTCAGTAGAGAAATTAAAATAAGATACTTTTGATAGTAGTGTTTGGTGATTCACAGTGTCAAAAGCCTTCTTAAGGTCCAGAAACACTGCACCTACTATACCACCCTCATCTAACTTTGACTTGATGTTTTCAAGGAGGAAACAGTTAGCTGTCTCTGTAGAATGGTTTGTGCGAAATACAAATTGCATTGGGTGTAAAGGGGTAATCTAAATATAGAGGAACTCTTTCTCTCTCGATTTGATGGCCGGGCCAGACCGCAGTTTTGCAGATTGTTACATCCCCCAGTCTTAGTTTCTGCGTTTGGTGTGCCCTAGTCTGTGTTAGTGTGTTATGTGGTGTGTTTCTGTTCTCTGGGTGTTTGTTTGTATTCAGTTTGTGTGTTCCCACAGGTGGCCCTGGTTCAGCTCATCATCACTTATCGCTGACTCCTCCCCTCTGTTATCCCATACACCTGGTTCCATCAATCAACACCAATCCCATCATGCCCTTCCCCTCTATACAATGTGCCATTTGTTTGTTCATTCCCTCTCTGTTTTCCTGGGTGTGAGGTTGCCTCTGTGGAAGTTCTCTCTCTCTGGTTTGGGAAGCAGATGCTCTGTTGGTTTGTTCTGTGTTTGATAGTGTTGTGAGAGAGAGAGCTGTGTTTGATTGTTGTTAGAGTGAGTGTTAGGCCTATTTGAGTGTGTGTTTAGTGATATTGGTGTTACAGTTGTTTTGGTATATTGTAATTGTTCTAACTTTGTTCTCTTTGTGTTCCCAGAGGGGGAGAGGAGGCACTTGGGAGTGTCAGCCCTTAAGCTTACACCACCTGTAGGGATACTCCCTTGTCTAAGACACACTAGGGTAGATCTGAGCGCCCACCCCCTGTACTTTGGTTAGGGCACCTGGATCGAGTGCCAGTTAGATTAGCTTTGTGTGTGTTAGTTTAGTGCAGGTTAGGGGTGGGACTTTGTGTATTATTTTTTTGCTTTGGGTCTGCTCAGCCTCTCCTCTCTAAATTATTATTTAAATTACTGTGGCTAAATAAAAGCCCTACTTGAACGGTACCTGTCTCCATGTCCTTGCTCGCACCTACAACCCCATACCTCTTTTGCTGACCTCAGGGTGTACTGTGTAGTGGGTTTGACATCCCACTCCCCTCCTGGGGAGCAGCGCAAACGTAACACGGATGCAACAGCCAATCAATTTCATCCTACGGTCACTTGTTTAATATGTCCAGGACTGTAACTGGCCAACCGGCCGTCAAAGTGAAATGTGACGGCCCGTTAGGCCCAGAATGGACCGGCCGTTCGGGAAAGCTCTGGATCCTCCCGATGGCCAGTCTGTCCCTGTTGCTGAGCATGGACAGCCCGTTTCAAATCACCCCACAGATTATCTATGATATTCAGGTCTGGGGACTGGGATGGCCATTCCAGAACATTGGGATGGCCATGCCAGAGTAGATTTTTAGAAGTGTATTGTCTTGTTGAATAATCCAGCCCTGGTGTATTTTCAATTTTGTGACTGATTCCTCTACATTATTCCCAATTGTCTGCTGATTTTGAGTGGAATCCATGCGACCCTCAACTTTAACAAGATTCCCAGTACTGGCACTGGCCACACAGCCCCACAGCATGATGCAACCTACACCAGATTTTACTGTGGGTAG
Source organism: Umbra pygmaea (assembly GCA_016801145.1). Classification (NCBI taxonomy): domain Eukaryota; kingdom Metazoa; phylum Chordata; class Actinopteri; order Esociformes; family Umbridae; genus Umbra; species Umbra pygmaea. The sequence continues at coordinate 11,106 of JACXGM010036200.1, forward strand.
CAAGTGTTTTGTCTTGGAATACTGTGTTCTTTTGTCACCAAAAAGTCGTTCGGTGCTATTGTCCGTATGACTTCATTTTAAAAACGATATTTATTCCAATAAATTAGTTTATTTTTCATTCTTTGTTTTTTTGAGTCATCAATAAGTAAAAAATGTGAATATTTTTGTAACTCAATATTTTCTACAATAAAATAAATTTCTATGGACTTTCTATGATTTTACAAAACTCATTTTAAAAGTTTGTATCAGACGTAAAAAGACACGACCCGCCCATTTTCGCTGCTGTTGCCATTTCCCAGCATGCTTTTCTGCACGTTTTCTTCTTAAGAATTGTTTGTTTTCAGGTATGTTCTGCTT
>JACXGM010036201.1:0-11462 GCA_016801145.1 Umbra pygmaea
AGGAACAAGCCTCAGTCACATGCTTCAGGAACAAGCCTCAGTCACATGCTTCAGGAACAAGCCTCAGTCAGATGCTTCAGGAACAAGCCTCAGACACATGCCTCAAGAACAAGGCTCTGTCTCATGCTTCAGGAACAAGCATCAGTCATGCGTCAGGAATAAGCATCAGTCATGTTTCAGGAACAAGCCTCAGTCACATGTTTCAGGAACAGCCTCGGGGCTACATGTCTTGACATCTCCTAGATCCCATCGCGTTCCAAATTCCACCAAGTTGGGTTGGTGTTTGTGGTTCTGTTTAATGACTCCAGCTGTCATCCCTGGAAGGCTCTGGTCACTAGTGCATCTGGCCATCCTGCCCAAGTCCACTTACTTCACATGCTTCATAAACAAGCCTCAGTCACATGCTTCAGGAACAAGCCTCAGTCACATGCTTCAGGAACAAGGCTCAGTCACATGCTTCAGGAACAAGCCTCAGTAACATGCTTCAGGAACAAGGCTCAGTCACATTTTTCAGGAACAAGCCTCAGGAACATGCTTCAGGAACAAGCCTCAGTCACATGCTTCAAGAACAAGGCTCAGTCACATGCTTCAGGAACCAGCATCAGTCACATGCTTCAGGAACAAGCCTCTGTCACATGCTTCAGGAACCAGCTTCAGTCACATGCTTCAGGAACAAGGCTCAGTCACATTTTTCAGGAACAAGCCTCAGACACATGCTTCAGGAACAAGCCTCAGTCACATGCTTCAAGAACAAGCCTCAGTCACATGCTTCAGGAACAAGCCTCAGTCACATGCTTCAGGAACAAGCCTCAGACACATGCCTCAAAAACAAGGCTCAGTCTCATGCTTCAGGAACAAGCATCAGTCATGTTTCAGGAGCAAGCCTCAGTCACATGTTTCAGGAACAGCCTCAAGACTACATGGCTTGATATCTCCTAGATCCTATCTTGTTCCAAATTCCACCAAGTTGGGTTGGTGTTTGTGGTTCTGTTTGATGACTCCAGCTGTCATCCCTGGAAGGCTCTGGTCACTAGTGCATCTGGCCATCCTGCCCAAGTCCACTTACTTTTATGGCTGATAGATACTACTGATCCCAGCCCACCCATCATCATCTGTATTTAAGGATGTACCTTTAAGGATCCCCACCCAAGAAAATGAGAAGACAACTTGCCACCCAATTGAGTCTGGAACCTCTCTAGATTTCTTCCTGTGTTCTATTATGGAGTTTATCCTAGCCACACTGCTTCAATTCTAATAGTTGTTTACTCTTTGAGGTAAAGACTGATAACCCTAAAAGCACACAACTGCTGATATGAAAAGGGGTTTATAAAATAAATTTGATAAATGGATGGAGTAGGTGAAACCAAATTTAACATGCTGCCACTGACAGAATATCTACATCCACTGACAATTTGCCTTTGTTAAACATGTGACCAATCTCCACCGATTAAGATAAACTAAAGGTTGAAGTTGGATTACCCCACTGGAGATATTTCAAGCTGCGAGTGGGCTTATGGTCCATTCTTAATTCCTTTGCACAGCAAAAAGTCCTACACCTATCCTTCCTGGTAAGTACCGTGGTTCCTGCAAGGTGCTTACACCAAAGAGATGACTAGGCAGGAAACTAGAGACTATAGTGTGCATTAGCTAATCATGAAGAAGGTTTGGGAGAGAATAAAGTGATTTGATTTCAGTTGCTTGTGATGTGCTAACCCAACTCTCAAGAGGTACAGTTACCTTCAAACTGAGTGGCACCACTAATAAAGAGTAACATAAATGTCATTCAAATAATCAGTTATGTGCACAAATGTTTTAAAGTAACACAATTTCTTGTTCCAGGAATATTAGATGCACATACTGTAAATATGGAGAGTTCTTGGAGCAACTTAGGGTAAGTTGCCTTGCCCAAGGGAAAAGCAACATTTGGCACAACCGGGAATCAAACCGACAGCCTTCCGACTACAAGTCTGACACCCTAACTGCTGAGACACCATGGATCATTGAATAATAAATAAATTATTTACCCTGTAGTTTTTGTCCAATGTAGGGTACTTCAAATACAAATATCAAATTACAGTGAACTTGGATTTACTGTTGTTGTTTACAAATTAAAATAACATATTAAAGTGAATTTGGATTTACTGCTGTCATTTATAAATACAAATAACAAATTAATGTGAACTTGGATTTACTGCTGTTGTTTACAAAAGCAACAAAACAAACATAAATTTGCTAATCTGTTTGTCTTTGCACTTAAAATACCACATGATCCTCAATATAATTCTTTTTAAACAAGTGTGTTTTGTGTCATATTGCAAAACCAACATCCTTGATTTCCACAGAATAGTGTGTTTAAAATGTGTATTATGAGATATCCAACCATTAGATCCTACCGTTTGTTTTTATGTCAATGCTTCTTTAGAAGATTGTCACACATGACAAAATACATTCGTATGTAGAATCATTTTCTTTGAAGGTGTTACATTTTTCTTCATTCTTAAACAGAATTTGTCTTTTGTCTTTCCCTCTGGAGATTTTTAAACAGATAAACCCTTACAAATGATAATCTAGTTAAAAGTGGCGAGGCAATACATTAACATTTCTGGTGGAGACAACATTCAGTCACTGGAATAGAAAAAACTATATGATTATTTTTTATCACAGTGTATTTTACAGAGTGTATTTTTTATCAGTACAAAGAAGTACAGTATACACATGTAAATCTACTATCCAAAGATAGAGAACATTCTGTAATTTAAGTCTTTGTGTGTTCTTGCACTGCATTTCTTACAATATAGCAGTTTTTTAGAGCAGTATTAGGGGTAAAAGTCTGCAGAACATCTAATTATTTTTCACAATGTTGTATCTATGTTTGCTGAAAGGAAGTATACTTCTTGATCATGGATACTGTTTGTTGTGCCGTAAAGTGTAATGGATAGTATTTAATGGATATAAAAACCATCAGGCAAAATTAAGTTAAATCATGAGATGACCCATTCCCACATTTCCATCATATAATGGTGAGGGCAATTACATTATCTCGCCATGTTCATTATAAAACCGTTAGTTATTGCTGGTGGATTGAACACTTTTCAAAAATGCCTGTCAAATTAGGTTAAACATGCACATTACCTGACACAGGTAGCATATATATGTATATATTAATATCAATGTTTTCACTCAATGTACCTAGAGTAATTCAGCACAAGAAACTCAACAGTACTGGTTAGAAGGTCCGGAGACAGGAAACGAGACGGAATGATAAGATACATAGGATCATTTTGCACTTAACACAAGTCATCACACTAACATAGTGCTTTCAACATTTTCCAGTAGCGCATCTGTCTCTGATTAAGTGGATTTACAACAAACAATGTAATGTTTCAATTTCATGATTATTTCCTGTCGTCCACTGCTCAAAAATAGCTAAGGTTTTTTCTCCTTGTTGGCATCAGGTCAGTTGCCTGTAGTTTAATATTTACAAGACATTATTTTGAAAATAGCATTAGTTCGAAATATAAATTAAATTTATAAATCACTTTAATTCCACCAGGAAAAATTGAGTTGTTCATGTACTGTATTAATTCTTTATGTAACTTGGCAAATACTGCAAACTTAATTTACAAAACACCCCTACTTTACATATGCATGACATATGAATTTGTTAATTTATTTATATATGTGTTTGAACAAACACAAATGCAAATAATAAGTAATGTGTATTATTTATAATACACAACTGCTAACCACACAAACTAAAAGTGTAGTTTTTAAATTAAATATCTATGACCTAATTTACAACCAAAACTCTTATCTTGTACAGTATGAATTGTAATTTGTATTACAGCCCTAAGCATTTATTTTGGAGTGACATACATTTATTTTGCCTGTGAGCTTGTTTCAATATAGATGGCAAGTGAGACTAGTACATGTACATTTTAATGAGTATCTGCATGTTGTAAATAAACATCAATTCATGATTTATTGTGTTTATCGTGAATAAAAAAGCAGGTTGATGCAGCACAGCTGGAAGATTTTTACACGATAGAGTCAACAAAAGGGAGTAAAATCAAATTCACCAATGTGGTTTGAGTCAAGCTAAATGTATCATTACTTATATTTTTTAAGCTTTGGTTTCATCTGTGAAAAATAAAATTTGTTTAAAGAATGTAATATTAATATTTAATGGTTATGGAGTCAGACTAAAGAGGTACTCTTCTGAATCCCATTCTCACATTAACAATTTTTCCCAGGCAACCTTGCTCTCTCGGGTTTAGAGATGTTATACATTGAGAAGTGAAATCGACTGTTTTGTCAAAGCTCCCTTCAACCTTCTAAATATTAGTGCCGCAGGCGAAATTGTTTGACCGCCAGCAATATCCTAATGCTGATTTATTCCTTAAATTACAGTTAGTAGAACACACACACCTTCTTAAATCGACAGTTGAACCGTAGTCGGTTGAGAAACTTGTGAATAAACAATGAATACGAAAATAGAAGTGTTAACAAAAATGATGCCTACATTAAGTCTCAACACACCTAAAAGAACAAGGTGCACAGTAGAATTGAATTAGAATTATATGATTTTGATTTGGAGATTTATTACATGTGATGTACTATAAGTGGAAATATGCATTTTACGCAACATCTATCATTTCATTATCTCATGAAGGATCCCATCTGTGCCAGAACCAACCGCTGAGCACAGTTCAGTGACTTCTCAATGAGAAGAGGGTGCATTTTTTGAAAACCACTGAAAAAGGAGCTGCAACTTTATTCCATTAGCAGGATATTGAAAAGCCTCATTTGGAGGCATGAAGCACCTCAAAAGCTCCCTCAGTTGTCAAAATCATCCGTGGGGGACTATTTTACGATTTCTTTCCCTCTTCACACTTCCCAACCAATGAATACAAATACTCCCCATTTACATAGGGCCAGTGTCTGCACCTTCTCCCAGAATGCTCCTCTTTGTCACCGAGCAGCTCGCCACAGACGTTTAATCAGCTGGATTACCATCAGCACTAGGGCTGGGAGCACATCCCTGATATCTCTTTCTCGCGTGCTCTCCCGCACGCACACACACACACCTGAGGAGACCCTCTGCTGAGTCGAGAGTCCGTCATAGACTCTCAGAGGATGCTGCTCCTCAGTAATTGTCACCTCTTCTATCTCTCTGACTCCCGGCCTGTTTTTTTTTTTCCTCCCGGCTCCTCAGGAAGGAGCAGCCCAACTGTTTAGACTGGATCATCTGCATAATCCAACTGCCGCTGACAAAATTACACCTTCCCCTACTTCTCATCCAGACGGCATGCTGGTTGAGAGGGGCGGTTGAGGGCTGAGTGGAGTTAGAGGTGTAGGTACGGATCAACGGGCCGCGTGGTGAGAGGGAGGTGGGTCAGTTTGCTTTACTAAACAGAGCTCAACCTGAGCCCTCCGTATTGTTTTCCTCACCAGCTCACGTTTTTCTGTCTCCCTAAATTATAGACTCACTCACCTCTCCTCGGCAGCTCATTTAGCTCCTGTGGAAGGTTTTCACTTACATATTCCCAACATCTCCAACACATCTAACATTGAAATGTGATGAAAATTACCTGGCACTCTTAGTTTTGCCACTCAGCTTTAGCAGCCTTTGTTTCATGTTCTTACTGTATTGACGACCATGTCAACATACTAGCAAACTTGTTTTTTGAAACCACTCGTCGACCATAGCTGTACATAAACAGTGCCATCAACTACACAGTTGTAAAAGTAAAAGTGAATAATATGAAGTTGAAATACTTTTGCTGAACTGAAGTTTGTGTTTTTATTTTGAAAAGCAATTACATTTTCACTTGTATCTCAAATTGACCCTATAGAGCTTCATCTGTGCACTTTATCACTAGAAAATAGAAATCTTCAAGCAATAAACCAGTGTCTTGTAAAGTTATCAAGTGCTCTGTTGCACACCGGCTGTGGAAAAATGGAGAGGAGGAAAGAGGAGAGAATTTGAGCAAAGGAGGGAGTAAGGAGATGAAGAAACACTATTTCGCAATCTGTCCCTGTGCTCTTCGTTTGAACTGAACACTATCAGGCAAGGAGCCAAACCCCAACTAAACCTGGCTGTAGGGCATACAACAGTTAGAATATAGGCTGGGTTTTCAGGTGGATATGAGAATAAATGTGCCCACCTAAACGAGAATGTTAGTTGGTGAAAGAACTTTGTAATCACTTTTGGAATGAGACCTGCATAATGTACATCTCTTTACAGGGATTCATCTTACCCTAAACATTTTACAGAGGCAATGTTCACTTAATATCTTTTTAGAAAGGCCTGACCAAGGACTGGGGTTGCAAATTAGCCTATTGGCTAGAAACCTTATATGCAACATATCTACACATTGTTATGACTTTGACTGTGATAATTATGTTTGCAATAATGTGCACTGCATTGTCCCTGACAAACTAATAAATAAAATAAATGTATACATCTTTAAAATAATATTGATTTTTTTTTAGTGTGGCAACACCCGGGACGTCTTGATGTGATACTGGTTTAAAATAATGATTACTTAACAAGGGATGGTTAATTGTGTCATAATGTCACAGATCAGTGTAGGTATGGAGAGAGAGAGAGACACAGGCAGGTAGATGGTGGTTGTTTCGTTTACTAATGATGCTCAGGGAAGATCGACAGCATGTACAGCAACGTTGCAGGGTACACTGGCAGTAAATGGCACAACGGGTATATGGATATGAACTACAATACAACGTGCTCTAAAGCGACACAGACGCTTTCCCTAAATCCATAAAGAGTGTACGCAAAAATACATAAACCCCAGGACGCACTTCTCACAACAAATGCGCAGCTTATACAAACAAACTCCCCTCAGAGCAAACCACAAGCGAAACTTCAATCACCTCTGACACTATAATAATGAACCGTGCCTTCCTCTTTCTCACCCAGACCAATATAGGGACTGAGCTAACCAGCTGAAAGAGTTTAGGTGATTAGACCAACTCAATCCCCAATCAGTGTCAGGTGAGAGAGGAAGGTGAAAGTGCAACACAACATAAGTCAATAATACATTAAATAACCAAATCCACAGTACATTAGCACTGGCCATATAACACAAATCACAAATACACACAGGAAATAGGAGTCCATAATGTCCACTCCAGCCCACCCTGGGCTGGATGTTACACATGTACAGTACGTCCACAATCACTCGCTTTTAAACTTGGAATACCGTGACTAAGTGAAGAATGAGATTATATATTACATATATTTAAAAAATATATATTTAAACAACATATCATAGACCCAGGCCAAAATGGGAGGTTTTACAAATGTTTGATTTTTTCTAATCACTAAAGTCCCAGATTGCAACTGAACACAATAATCAATACATAATCATGTTTTGATGTGAATTTATGTCTGGCTAATTATTAATCAAATGTATTTTATATATTTATATTTATTTCATTTATAAAGCCCTTTTTACAACAGCAGTTGTCACAAAGTGCATTGACAGATACCCAGCTTAAAACTCCCAAGAGCAAGCAACACAAGTGATCTCAGTCATCAAAGTGAGCACAGTGGCTAGGAAAAACTCCCTAGTAGGTGGGACCTAGGAAGAAACCTAGAGAGAGGCCAGACTCAAGTGGGTGGCCAGTCCTCTTCTGGCTGTACCTGGTGGGGGATCTGAAGGTACACAGCCCATTGTATTAAGGTCATGACAGCCTAGACTTAATTGTCTGTTGTGGCATTAGATGTGTGATTGACTGTTGTTTTATTTATATGTATTTATTGTTATTCTTTCAGTTGTGTGTTATGTATGTGTTTTGTTTACCGCACCAATCTCTGGGCACTAAGAGAGTGGTAGGCACTCATTACGCATGAATAGTGCACTGGGTAAATACCCACACCGGTGCGAAATGAGTAATCTAGATGCCTATTTAATCCCAGTGATCCCGAAATGGTCGGCGCGTGCTATTGGGGACTTGTCCCTGTTGTGAGAGTAAGACGTTTGATGTTTATTGTGCATTCTGAATAGGGTAAGTTTGATTATCGATTGAGTCTTCACCTCGTTATGTGTTGTACATAATGGAATGTGTATGGTTGAACCAAGTATGTTAACATCGTGTCTGTGCTGCGTTAGAGCACAGTAGGTAATATATATCCATTGTGCAGTTCCTGAGCACCATTGTTTATTCAGCGCTCTTGTTCACATGGCTATGTAACATCAATGTTCATTAAACAACTTAAACGCTCTTCCCGCATCTGTCTCCATCTCTCCAACCGCAATTACACCTGCAACAACGCCACAACACCTGTGTTGTGACAGAATAGCATGCCAACCAAGGAGACCTTAGTGGGAGAGCCTTCAACCGGGCACAAAAAAAGGGTCAGAGGAGGAGAAAAGGCCGGGGTCTTCCTAAGATATTCTTCGGGGGGAGCTATGAGGGTTGGTAGCCCTGGAACACCAGTTTGGGTCTACCACCTCTTCCTGTTCCACCACCATCATGGCCACCTCAGGAGGGCTTGCCACCTACTCCTTCAGGTGGTTGAGGAACTCCTCCTACCTCCTTCGGTAGAGCGGCGAACGAAGAGCCTAGGTCCCCTCAGTACCGGTAGTGGCGCCACCGCGGGATGTGCCTACGTCGCTACTGTGGGATGTGCCTACGTCGCCACCGTGGGACGTGCCTACGTCGCCACCGACGGGTTGGATATGCCACCACTGGGTTCTGCGGGGGGAACCAGCCCTACCGACAGATCTTTCCTTCCTTGGTGCCTGATGAGTACTACCGGGGCCTGGGGGATGTTTATCCTCTCTAGGAGTAGTGGGGTCTGCCCTCCTGCCCTGTCTGCTTCTTTGTTTGGGTGGGTGGGTGGGTGGTTGGGGTGCCCTCTGGGACGGGGGGCTGTTGCGGTGGGAGCCGTGTCTTTTGGGTGGAGTAATGTCACGACAGCCTGGACTTAGTTGGCTGTCGTGGCATACGACTGTTGTGATGGACTATTTGTTGTTTTACACCGCATTCCAAATTATTATAAATTGGAATTAAGTGTCATAAACATTAAATACTTTGTTTTTCAATCAAACTTATGAATGGTATTGTGTCTCCAGTACTCTGTGCATTGTGACACAAATAGGCATGATTCCAACCCACCCACATTGCCAAGATCACACCACCAAAGGGACACCAACAGACCGCAACCACCTTGAGGTAGGGTATAGTCCACACAGTGTTCTCCCATCCCACAAGTGTGGGGTATCATTGGCAGACCAGTGACTCGGCCCCTGACTGGCGTTGGAGCAAGAATATCCTAGTGGAAAGATGGAAGCCTACCTGGCAAGCCAGCATTGGTGGTTCATCAACTGTGTCGCCATTCTCTTTTAGCCCCCTGGGCCAGACTACACTATTTCATGGAACTTACTGAAGAAATTAGTCTTCAGCATAGACTTAAATGTTGAGACTGAGTCTACGTCTTTCACATGGGTTGGCAGATCATTCCACAAAATTGGAGCTTTATATGAGAAAGCCCTTCCTCCAGCTGTTTGTTTACAGTAAGGAGGCTGGCATCTTGTGAACATAACATACGTGAAGGTATGTATGGCAGCACCAAATCAGACAGATAAGTAGGGGAAAGTCCATAAAGTGCTTTGTAGGTTAACAAAAAAACTTTGATATTATCCCTAGCCTTAATGGGCAGCCAGTGTAGAGAGTCTAGAATGGGGGTAATATGTTCAAATTTTGCGTTTCTAGTCAGAATTCGGGCAGCTGTGTTAAGCACTAACTGAAGTTTTTTTGGGGTTCAGTCTGGGTAGCCAGAAAAAAGACAATTACAATAATCCAGTAAGTAACAAAAAAGTAACAAAAAGATTCTATTACATTCTAGGTACACTGCATATGCTCTACATATGGATGTAACCATTCACTAACGTATAAAGCTTGTTTCCTGTATAAAAGACACCTGTCCGCAGAAGCAGGCGATCAATCAGATTCCAAACTCTCCACCATGGCCAAGACCAAAGAGCTGTCCAAAGATGTCAGGGACAATATAGTAGACCTACACAAGGCTGGAATGGGCTACAAGACCATTTCCAAGCAGCTTGCTCAGAAGGTGACAACAGTAATTATTCACAAATGGAAGAAACACAAAATAACAGGTCAGTCTCCTGTGGTCTAGGGCTTCATGCAAGATCTCACCTTGTGGAGTTGCAATGATCATGAGAACGGTAAGAAATCAGCCCAGAACTACATAGGGGGATCTTGTCAATGTAAATCAAGGCAGCTGGGACTATAGTCACCAAGAAAACAATTGGTAACACATTACGCCGTGAAGGATTGAAATCCTGCAGTGCCCGCAATGTCCCCCTGCTTAAGAAAGCACGTGCACAGGCCCGTCTGACAAGGCAACAAAGGAGTGGCTCAAGAAGAAGCACATTAAGGTCCTGGAGTGGCCTAGCAAATCTGTGGAGGGAGCTGAAGGCTTGAGTTGCTAAACGTCAGCCTCAAAACCTTGATGACTTGGAGAGGATCTGCAAAGAGAAGTGTGACAAAATCCCTCCTGAGATGTGTGCAAACCTGGTGGCCAACTACAAGAAATGTCTGACCTCTGTGATTACCAAACAAGCGTTTTGCCACCGAGTCATGTTTTGCAAAGGGTTCAAATACTTATTTTACTAATTAAAATCAATTTATAACTTTGACAAATGCATTTTTCTGGACTTTCTTGTTGTTAATCTGTCCCTCACTTTTCAAATAAACCTTCCATTAAAATTATAGACCGATAATTTCTTTGTCAGTGGGCAGATGTATGAACTCAGCAGGGGATAAAAAAATGTTTTCCCTCACTGCACATAAGTATTCACAGCCTCTGCTCTGCACCTTTGGCAGCAATTGCAGCCTTAAGTTTTTTTAGTGTGATGCTACAAGCTTGGCACACATACAGGTCCTTCTCAAGAAATTAGCATATTGTGATAAAGTTAATTATTTTCCACAATGTAATGATAAAAATTAAACTTTCATATATTTTAGATTCATTGCACACCAACTGAAATATTTCAGGTCATTTATTGTTTTAATTCTGATGATTTTGGCATACAGCTCATTAATTCCTATCTCAAAGAATTCGCATATTTCATCTGACCAATAAAAGAAGTGTTTTTTTAATAAAAAAAAGATAAAGTCAACCTTCAAATAATTATGTTCAGTTATGCACTCAATACTTGGTCGGGAATCCTTTTGCAGAAATTACTGCTTCAATGCGGCGTGGCATGGAGGCAATCAGCCTGTGGCACTGCTGAGGTGTGATGGAGGCCCAGGATGCTTCGATAGTGGCCTTAAAGCGGAGCTATGCAGTTTGGGCCATTGCTTTGCTGTTTTCACGCTTTTTGCTCGCAGATTTCTCCTTAGAGCTCCCCCTACAGCTTCGGAATAGATATATGGGAACAATGTTGTAAAAACCTTTCGGCAACTCC
>JACXGM010036202.1:0-11462 GCA_016801145.1 Umbra pygmaea
TTGTGTATTTTAAGGGTAGGGGTAAGTTTAGAATATGTTTTAGGGTAATGGTTAAGGTTAGGTTTAACATAAGGGGAATGGTTAAGGTTAGGATTAGGGTTAGGGTTAGTAGATAGTTTGTTAAAATGTTGTTGACAGTATGCAGATAATATGTAGAGCATCTAGAGATGGACTCTCAAAATAAAGTGTTACCTATGCATGTTTCATGGTGCTATTTGAAATAATTGAAATGTTAAAGTAGTTTATTTGTATGTCCATATATCCACTCAATGTTTTTATGTTACTGAATGCATTTTTTCCAAGCAACTTTTATTGACAATAAATAGACTCATTGATATCATGAGTTGAACGCATTATTTTCCGTAACATAAGCTTATGCTTTAATAGTAGAATAGTCTGACTGAGGTCAGTGTAGCCTACTTTTGTGTTGTGTAATTTGATTTAATATTGTTTCTGAAATCGGATAGGCTAAGTCAATTTTAAAGCGTGCTAATGATTTCAATGAGTTTAAATGAGAAACAAGCAAAATCAATTTTGGGCGTTTCTTTGTTTATTTGCACGGTTTTTGACGAGGTTTTGGGCTGGAAAACCTTGCTGGCATCTGGCTACACTGAAGATAGAGTGCATGTTTGGGAATCGAGTTGACAATCTGTTGTTGGTGACTGACCCGCAGTAAGTTGTTCAAACAAAAGATACAGTGCCTTGCGAAAGTATTCAGCCCCCTTGAACTCTTCGACCTTGCCACATTTCAGGCTTCAAACATAAAGATATAAAACTGTATTTTTTTGTGAAGAATCAACAACAAGTGGGACACAATCATGAAGCAAAAAAACTGAAAAATTTGCAAAATTATTCAGCCCCCTTAAGTTAATACTTTGTAGCGCCACATTTTGCTGCGATTACAGTTGTAAGTCGCTTGGGGTATGTCTATATCAGGTTTGCACATCGAGAGATTGAAATTTGCAAAACAGCTCGAGCTCAGTGAGGTTGGATGGAGAGCGTTTGTGAACAGCAGTTTTTCAGATTCTCGATTGGATTCAGGTCTGTACTTTGACTTGGCCATTCTGCTGCCACCACCATGTTTGACAGTGGGGATGGTGTATTCAGGGTGATGAGCTGTGTTGCTTTTACGCCAAACATAACGTTTTGCATTGTTGCCAAAAAGTTCGATTTTGGTTTCATCTGACCAGAGTACCTTCTTCTACTTGTTTGGTGTGTCTCCCAGGTGGCTTGTGGCAAACTTGAAATTACACTTTTTATGGATATCTTTTAGAAATGGCTTTCTTCTTGCCACTCCTCCATAAAGGCCAGATTTTTTGCAGTATAAGACTGATAGTTGTCCTATGGACAGACTCGCCCACCTCAGCTGTAGATCTCTGCAGTTCATCCAGAGTGATCATGGGCCTCTTGGCTGCATCTCTGGTCAGTCTTCTCCTTGTACAAGCTGAAGGTTTAGAGGGACGGCCGGGTCTTGGTAGATTTGCAGTGATCTGATACTTCTTCCATTTCAATATTATCGCTTGCACAGTGCTCCTTGGGATGTTTAAAGCTTGGGAAATCTTTCTGTATCCAAATCTGGCTTTAAACTTCTCCACAACAGTATCTCCGACCTGCCTGGTGTGTTCCTTGTTCTTCATGATGCTCTCTGTGCTTTCAACGGACTTCTGAGACTGTCACAGAGCAGCTGCATTTATAGGGAGACTTGATTACACACAGGTGGATTCTATTTATCATCATTAGTCATTTAGGTCAACATTGGATCATTCAGAGATCCTCACTGAACTTCTGGAGAGAGTTTGCTACACTGAAATAATTTTGCTCGCCCAATTTGTCAGTTTTTTATTTGTTAAAAAAGTTTGAAATATCCAATAAATTTCATTCCACTTCATGATTGTGTCCCACTTGTTGTTGATTCTTCACAAAAAATTACAGTTTTCTATCTTTATGTTTGAAGCCTGAAATGTGGCAAACGTTTGAAATGTTCAAGGGGGCCGAATACTTTCGCAAGGCACTGTATGTTAGACATTTATTTTACCACTGTACCATAAATCACATTTATAAAAACACATTAACATTATTTATATAACACCTGTCTTCGTTTTCATTGCATTAAATTCTAGGGTACTCTTGTTAGCTAGTGGTTAGCTGACCTTTCCTAGCTACAGTAACATCAACCAGTGTTTTTGCAGCTGTTTGAATTCGAGTCAATGAGAGAAGCTAGCAAGGTGACGGAATATTCGTGTCTGTCTACCATCTGCAAGCACTTGTTGGTGCCTGTCTTGGAAGTAAACTGACAATAGCAAAGATCATTGAAAACACCACAGAAATGAATTCAGCTATTGTGGGAACCAAGCCAATACAAAGCGAAAACCTGGTAGATTTAAGCAAATTATAGAATTATAGAAGACAATAGATGATAGAAGCTGAGCCTACTGTAAATAACCTGCACACTGTGTGTGTGTGTGTGTGTGTGTGTGTGTGTTTGTACCCAGCCAGCCTGGTAGAAAAATAGCAAAAAAAAGACAGACATCAGATAATTTTTCATTACACCAAAACGCGAAGTAAGAACCCTAGTTGCCTAACATCAAAGATTAGTAGATCCAATGGCAATTCGAAAGAAGTGAAAGGCTAATGGAAATGTTTCATAATGATATCATTATGGCAGGCAACATAGGGCACACAGACATCAGAGCTGGGGACAGAAAGACAGGGACAGACTGGCAGAGACAGGGAGTCTCAGGTAAATTTGTTGAGTCTTTAGCAACATTATGAAGAATCCCTCTTTTTAAGACTTGTAAAATAGGGACATAATTGGACAATTCCATGGATACCCCACTTTACACCTAAACTGTTGACTGAATCACAAAGTAGGTGGTATTGCTGTCATGGTTAGTTGTGTAGTTTTGGGTGCTGGGATGAGATTGCACCAGAGACACTGTATTTACAAAAATTGACCCATACTCATACAGTACCGTTGGCATTCCTGGTTGTAAATATGAATATACATACTGAACTGATAAGGAACAATGCTATAACAATTTGATTTCCATATTACAATGTAGGATATGTGTCACAGCACTACTTTTGGTGTCCCCCTCTTAAACAAATTTCATGTAAATGTCCCCTGCAAAGTTGATATCAGATTTTCGCCCCTAGTACTGGGACGCTGTGGGGGCTCATCTCCTCTCTATGTTCATCTCTCTATATCAAGACTTTGTTAGGGAATGTTTGAAAATTGCTTTCCTTTAGGCAGGTGGGTTTCTCAGATTGTTGATGTCCCTGTAGAAGATTACGGGTTGCGTTTGTGTAAATGTGCAAATAGTTTCTAGGTTTGGTTCATGTTCTTGGTCCTGGCATCTGGCCTTTTTTAAAAGAACACACTTTTTTGACTTTTTGAGCATTGTTTCTTTTGTTTGTCATTTCTCTGCACTTAATTCACTCTCTCACTTTTATCGCTCTAGGAGAGAGAGAGTGAGAGGAACGGAGAAAAGTATAAGAATTGACAGAAGTGACAGAGATGGAAAATAAAGATATAAAGTGAATATGGGATATGGGAAGAGTAGCCGCAGCGTGGTGGCGGTGGGCAGGAATGATACAGGAATTACGAGAGACTCACATCCTAAAAAAAACAAGAAGTTTAATCAATAAAGATTATTACAATGGTGAAATATACTTAAATTTAAACCAGACTAACTTCAATTTCAGATGTTTGTCCAGGTGGGGAAATCAACTATTCAGACTATAACCCTATTGGTTTGTTTTTAGGCATTTTTCTAAACAACAATCCTCATCTTAACTAATTAGAGCTCATTCCCAAACCTGAAACTTGAAATGTTAACTCTCGACTCACAACGGAGGTGAATTTGTTTGTCCATAAATGTAATTTGTGACACCACATTGTTGCAAACAACTCAAGCAGGACAAGTTTGTCTTAGATTCCACATCCATTCCTCATTCTTGCTAATCCAATAATCTTGTTACCCCTCAACTGCAGCTAATATTGTCTTTGCTCCCACAATCACAGCCTCCAGCTATTAACACACCCACCCACATGGATTTTTACTAGCGTTAATATTTCTCGCTGCAACATTTATTGCATCCATGGAAAACACACTGACAGATCCAGAAGTAATAACACTGCACAACAAACGACCTCTTCCTACATCCTCACAACGTGTCCCAAATGCTAACCTGTTCCCTATACAGTTCTGCACTACTTTCCACCATAGGCTTTTGATCCCTAATCATATGTAGTGCACTACATAGAGAATAGGCTGCCATTTGGAAATGCGCTTGGTATCTCTACAGTACCAAAAGCCTGCAGCTCCACATCACCTTGAATCACCACGACTGTTGCTAGCAGAGCCGATAACAAAACTCTATAGGGGTGCTAGCTTGCTTTCAAGAGGAAAGATACATGAGTGCATGGGTTAATGCAAAACACACACAAACCTACTGTACATGGGGAGAAACTGCAAAAAATCTGTCATCACATTTTCACATATTTATATTCAAGATAAGTGCACAGTTAAATTTCGTTGAATGAGCGTGGCTGCTCTTGTTGGCCCCGCATGAGTTAGACTAATGTAGGCAAGCCAGGAGGAGCCCAGATCCTAATGACCATATTCAGTGGGACCATCTATCATATCACGCAGTGAAACACTCCCTCATCACTCATATACAGATGGGTGTGGCGACACTCTTTAAAACTAACTATTTTCTTGCCACTGCCGCGCCAACTCCCGACGCCCCTCTCTTCGAGAAATCGATAATGATTTAATTAATTCGTCTGAATCATGGGTTTTTGATGAATGAAGGGAGCCACATATTAACCCTTTGCAAATGTTTATTAGCTAATACATATTAGAGTTTCTAGTTCTGTTGCCCACCCCTCAAATTGTATACCAGAAAAGGGAACAAACCTTTCGTCATGAAACATATTTAAAGGAATAACCAGGGATGTCACTAGAGATTTATGGATGGGGGCTAAACCTCTATTAGGGGGATCTAGGGGAATGCATCCCCAGAAGTTTTTTTTTTGGCCCCAAAATGTTCGCTCTCCCTTAGCCTTTCCTTTTGCATGACCCTTCAATATAGGTCATAACATTTGATAATATAAACATTAAGTGAGTGAAACCCTGAAGCCTACTTCAGTCTTGCTAAATCAATCAGTGCATTAGCATGTTAGGCCGATGTCATAAAAAACAGGCCAATTTTAACTGAAAGCTTAAACATCTACCAGTTTCTTTCTAGTTGATCATTAACCTCCATCAGACCAGCACACTCTGCTCTGTCAGCCTGCCACTTCTTTCTCTCATTCTTGCCTGTTGTAACAAACTGTGATTGCTATTAAACTGAAACAAACAATAACTCAAGGCTTAATGAGGGATCAATCCATTCAAACATTGTATCTGTCTGTTTGAACTGGTAAACTCCTTGTTTATCACCTGTCATACCACCTCTCTTGATGAACTTTCTTATATCCATACCTACAGTTCAGTAGCACCAGGTTTAGGAATAACAGGATATACAATTGCATTATTATGATCGTCACTAATGTTTAGAAACATTCATCTATGGCTACTGTGATATTATGATTGTTTCATTTGAGATGTCAATATTAATTTCTGTCTCAAGTAACCTACACTCTCATGCAAGTGGAGTTTCTTTACCTAATGTAGGTTAAACATAAAGTAAACTATTAGTTAATAAGCAAATAATGTTACCTTGATGGCTTATGGACTAATGAAAGAATAATTATTTTAAATGACTTTTGTTTGTAAATAAGCAATGTGAAAAATCTATCTTCCCTAACATATACAGTATTTATACCAAACATGCACATATAGTAGTAGGAAGCCATCTTCACTTCAATCCTGTCAGAAAGAACCAGTCTGTTACTATGCATAATGACAGTGTTTATTCTCATCACCATGTAGGCTACAACTTTCGTCATCTAATTGCCATATTAAGTTACATATGAAGTTACATATGAAGTTACATATGAAGTTATATATTAAGTTACATATTAAGTTACATATTAAGTTACATATTAAGTTACACCAGCATCTCTCAGATCCTAGAGCTTACCACACGATGAATATAGTGAATTGTCAGAAATAATTAGAGAGTAAAAGAGATATTGATTTAAATTAGGTCTAAGAGGTTGAAGTCCACCTGGCACAAGATTGACCGTTTGGCCTCTGAAAGGGTCGTACTTTGATCTACAGTGAAGTGCCTAATAGTTTTGGATTCAGAGGACACTTGGCAACAACATGATTAAACATCCAACATTCTGAGACATTGATGTTCAGGTATTATGTCACATATACATCCCAAAAATACAAAAAATATATTTATATTTTTTATTATGTGTAAATGCATGTAAACCATTAAGAATAACGCTTTAAAACCCATATTATCATGCCCCCAGAGCTCTTGAACCAGTGTGATAATGTTTGGGGGACATACATACAGGTCAAAATCAAACTGTTGTATATATTTCTCACCATTTCCTAATACGTTTTTA
The DNA here is from genome assembly GCA_016801145.1 of Umbra pygmaea. Lineage (NCBI taxonomy): Eukaryota > Metazoa > Chordata > Actinopteri > Esociformes > Umbridae > Umbra > Umbra pygmaea. Next base: position 6,530 of record JACXGM010036202.1, read on the forward strand.
AAAATGTTTGATGTCCTACCTCATTATATATTTGTTGTTTTGTCATTTTTTTAGTAAATAAAATAGAATTGCCAAAAAATTACCCAATTTTTGTTGCGATATCTGATGAACCCACACAGACGATCTACCACACATTATTTGCAGAATAATCTTCTCCTTCCAACAGTATCAAACATTAGCTTAATAATTTCTATCCTAGACGGTTCGGGAGATAGACTTTTTCAAGCGTCAATCAACTTCAATAATGTACACTTATGCCCCCCTAAAATGACACTAGGAACGTCACAGGAAATACAGTTTCATAAAGTGACACTTTATTTTGAGCTGCAATGTTATTTTTGCCTGGTTCATTACAAGGGAAAGAGATGCACTTATTTTTCTGTCATTATAGCTGTAAAATAGGTTCCACAACACAAAGGCACACCCACACCACTGTCCCAGACCATAGGTCAGAGTACACAGACACAATGATGAGGGTCAGTCAAAGAGACCATATATCATATGTATTTCTAGATACTTCTAGGACGGTAGTCACACACACCACTGAGATGTCAGTGAAGAAAGGAAATGTGGTTACGGATTAATTAAAGACAGGCTGATGAGCTTTTTTTTCTTCTTTTGGCCGTAAAGCCTAATGATTTGTAGCTTAACAAATGGAAGAATGATTAAAACAAAGAGATAGAGCATGTCAGAGAACAGAGAGGTGAGAAGAAAAGCAGCTGTCAGAGAAATGAGAGAGAGATGAACTTAAGAGGACGAGATAACAGGGAGGACACAGGAAGAGATTAAACAGAGGTAGGGAATGCTTTAAAAAAGGGAAGAGGTGAGTTTCCCTTGGGGCCCGTCTTGTTTGAAGGAGGAAAGAAGAAAAGAGAGAAAGACAGACAGATAAATGGATGAGAGAGAGTGAGAGAAGTGTCGAGGCCAGCCATTGCAGAGGTTTCCCATGCCAAGCCGTTAGCGACGTTAACGATGTTAACGATTAGACCCACAATGCTTTAGGGTCTGGCCTCCACCCAGGACCTGACAGGGGCACAGGTGTGGGGGGGGGCTGGAGGGAGGGTGAGAGAAACGGGTGGGAGAATTACCGGGCTGCGCTGGAGTGAAAGAGTATGTGGCTTTAGCAATGCTGTTGTAACTTCCAAGGGCTTCAAGGTCGGATGGCTACAAACCAAACATTGAAAGCATACGTTTCAGGCACCTGTTTATGATCTACTGGGGTCGTTTAAAAGTAGAGTGACCTGTGCGGAGATAAAAACGTAATATTCCCTTAAGTACTATGGAGCAAACAACAAGGCCATATATTATTTTACTGTTACTGGGCTCCTCTTGTGGATATTGCACAGCATAATATTTACATTGTGATTCCTTCTTATACTCTACAACTGTATATTTCACAGTCAGCACCAAATTACTAGTCAACCCTTATTCACCAGTCACCTGGTATTTACCAGTAAAGTCTGACTAATTACCAGTCAACACTTATTAACCAGTCACTGGTATTTACCGGTAAAGACTCACTCCTTAATTTCCAGTGAACTTATTAACCAGTCTCCACTTACACATCATTTTCCGTTGATTGTATACTGTATGTTTTGGGAATGACTCTGTAGGAGAACTGCACACACAACCCTGGCGATGCAAGCACCCTGATCTTACCAGCTGTGTAGCAGTCTGTGGTCTGGTGTGCTGAGTGGAGACGGTACTCCCACTGCAGGGCTGCGGACTGACTCACTCAACTCAGAAGACATAATATCACTGGCGCACTTGCACTCGTTTACACACACACGCACACACACACTCATCCCTCTCTGAGCAGTATAGAATATTTTCTTCTGTGTGTGTGTGCGTGTTCATGCTCTTGTCAAACAGTGTGAAGTATTGAGTGTGCGCTGTTGGCACCGCAACGAGACAGAGATGGATGTGCTGGTGTGACCCTGAGACGGACGGGCGTTCTCTTGCGTCAGCGCCCTGTGACCCTTGTGTGGCGGGCATCGATGGACATGCTCTCCCATAGTGCATTAGTTAATGACAGTTGTACCGTTCCATCGGCCCAGCATGCAACATCTGCCTCGTATTTTGTCTGTGTGTGCATTTGTTTTGGTATGCCACTGGGTGTATGTACAGAATGTGCATATGCGTTTGGGTCATTCTACGAAACCAGGGATCTTTGCGCACCTCTGATGTATTTTGCATGTTATATGAACTATTTTTAAGACAAGCATGTATACTTTAAAGGGCTCATTATATGTGTATGTTTCTCATTACATAAAATGAACATGAATAATGTTATAGCCATGATTAGGCATTAAAAAACTTTAGTAATCTTTATAATATGCATAATATTTAGTAGAAAAAAAAATTAAAAACTAAAATATATCTATATTTTGGGGGTGCAGGTTTATATTAATGTCAGCATTGAGGGAAACGGAACGGTATAGCACGTTTTGAAGCAATGTAATTAATTTCACCGCATGGCAGCAATTAAACATTTTACCAACCAAGGGCAATATTTGACGCCATACTCAGTTACCTGCAAGTTAACAAGAGGAATCAGGTTACCCGGGCAGAGTATGTGAGCGGAGCGGAGTGGGATCGGCCCAGAAGGCTATTGCTCAATATCGCTCCAGTACTGCTCCAGTACCGCTCATTTCACATGGTCAGAGCCATACATGTGTAAGATACTTGCCTGGCTAGTGCGCTTTGTTAATGTGTCATCATGGAGTTCGTTAAATACTTTATCGACATACATTTCACAAAATGGATGGGTTTTGTTAATATTGTAATATGACTTAAAAAATTATTAGAACACATTTGGAGTAGGCTATCATTATTTTTCATATGAGTGATGTGCGGGTTTGAGTGGAGTAGTTGAAAAAGGTGTTTAGTGGTGAAGTGGGGAGAACCAACAACTCAGTGAGCTAGGAGCGGGATTTCCAAATGCTCAACTCCGCTCACATAGCTACTCTCTCCTTGGGCTGGCCAAGTTAACTTAGCGCTGAGGTATCTGTGCATCCCGGCAACGTCAGTCCCCAGAGCGGGTATTTTCGGTGGCTGAACTGACAGTCACCAAGTTGCGGTCGGGTCTGTCCCCAGACCATGTCAATGTTTATCTTTCTCAACAAAAATCAGTAGACTGGTGCAGAAGTTGTACGTGAGATACTAGTTAGTTTTTATGAGGCTTTGTTAAGTAGCCTAATTTGTTAAGTAGCATAATTAATTGTTAGGTAGGCTAATCTCTCTCAACCTCTTTCTTAACTCTGTGCCTTGGATAGTTTTGAGTTACATTTTGACAAAACCTGCCAGATCTTAGTAGGATATTATTATGTTTTTGTTTAAGTTATGGTTTAACATTATTCTTTTTTATTATTTATTATTTTGGAACAAACAAGGGTCTCTGTTTAACCTCTTAAGCCTCGCCCCCTAACTGTCAAATTCTGCCTAAAAAAACATACCCAAAGAAAAATCAACAACAAGTCAACACAATCATGAAGTGGAACGAAATTTATTGGATATTTCAAACTTTTTTAACAAATAAAGAACAGAAAAATTGGGCGTGCAAAATTATTCAGTTATATTAACCTCTTAAGCCTCGCCCCCTAATTGTCAAATTCTGCCTAAAAAAACATACCCAAAGTTAAACTCTTGTTACACTGGACCTGAGGCAAGTACAAACATATGGTTGATATTATTTTAAAGAAAAGACCTTGAAATTTTTGGACATGTAAAATTCATTTCAAACAAATATACACAGTGAATATGGCACAGGATGAAATAAAGAAAATGCATAATTATTTTCTGTTTTTATTTTTCTACATCCTCTTTGAAAGAACCCTACAAAGCTATATATTAAGATAGGATACTGGATCCAATTCAAATCATGTTGTTAAGGGGCTGGCCACATAAGACTAACATTTTAGATTGATTGAGTGAAGAGCCAATGAGCTATAGCTATGTTTGTAAAACTATATTTTTAGAAAAAATGTACCGTGATGACGTTTACATCCGGGTCCTGAGACGAACAACACAGATCTTTCCTGAATTATCTCCGTCAGTCTTCAGTTAAAATTGTTAATCTTGCACATTTATAAGATCTCTGTTTCATAAGGATGACGTATATGCCTTAATTGTTAAGCTTTTGAACACTTTTTACATTCGTCTTTAGTTCAGAAATGCATGGAAAATACACTCGGTTTTTCATTTATTTATGAGTAGATTTAAAAGTCCGGTAAAAAAAATGCTATTTTTACATTCAAGATGGATTTTACCTGGGAAAACTATGCTTTAAGTCCTTACTGGGAGCCTTTGAAAACCAAAAAGAAGGATTTTATGACCGTAAGTTAAATATTTTGTACTAAAATCTTAACATAAGTGACGTGTGTTAACCTGTATTTCCTGAGTATAATGGGATTGTTTTCAAGACGTGTACCTGACATTAAGTAGTCTAACGTTGTGAGTTTTATAGCTACACTAAAACCGAGATATTTGCTAGAATCCCAAGATTCTAAGCTTTAAGAACATATAAGACTTTTATGTATATCCTAAAAAATGTGCGTGGTAGATATGTTTCTAGTTGGCATTTAGATTTTTTTTAGAAGACAAAAAAACGATTTAATGTTTTCGTAATGTGCAGTTGGAACTCGCAGCCATAACATTTTTAATTTTACAGCTACACTAAAACCGAGATTTCTACTCGAATCCCAACATTCTAAGCTTTAAGGAGATATATTACCTGTATTTATAACCTAAAAAATGAGGGTGCTAGCCGTGTTTTCCCTTTGCCATTCAATTTAGTTTTAGGTACAAAAACGGCTAGTTGAGTAAACCAGCTAACAGCTTTTGGTACTGGCTGTTTACGTCACATTATGATTAATAATTATCTCGTTTTCAAAGCTATTTTAAAACCGAGATATTTGCTAGAACCCCAACATTC
>JACXGM010036203.1:0-11462 GCA_016801145.1 Umbra pygmaea
CCACCCCCTTGAGTCTGGCCTCTCTCTAGGTTTCTTCCTATGTCCCTCCTACTAGGGAGTTTTTCCTAGCCACTGTGCATCACTTGTGTTGCTTGCTTTTGGGGGTCTCGGGCCGGGTGTCTGTCAAAGCACTTTGTGACAACTGCTGTTGTAAAAAGGGCTTTATAAAATAAATTTGATTGATTGATTGATTGACTTGACAGCCGAAACCAAAGAACCTTGCCATCGTATCCTTGTGTAACCAAGTGAGAGGAGATAAGGCCACGCCCCTAGCTACCACCAGGTGGTTGTTAAGAGTGATTTGGTGGTAGCTGATTATCCTGTGTGTGCAGTCGGCTGGGGTGGAGTGAGCAGCTTGCAACACAGTATGTGGTGTACAGGTTTTAATGTATATGTGTATAGATGTGTATGTGAATTTGGTGCTATGTCTTCTTATTTGATGATTAATGTATATATTGTTTGGCAGTGTACTGCTAGCTGGGGTTTTGAGTGGCAAACCTGGACGGGAAATAGCTTTTTGTAGACTGTGGACATGTGGGACACTGGGTATGTTTTCTGTTTGTAAAGTAGTATGGGGGGTGGATAAATAAGATATATGCTGTATGAAGTGTTTGTTGATGTTAATGAGTGTTTTGTTTGGGGGTTGCAGATTAGGCCTATGTCACTGTTTTAGCTTAGCCGAAATTGTTTGTGTAGCAATCCAGACTGTTTAGTGTTTGTACATCATCGACTTGTATAGCCTGCAATAAAGTATTTTGTTGTGTAAAATTAGCACTGGCCTGTGCCTCTATAAATGAGGAAGAACCTGATTACACTAACTACATGTTACAGTTTGGCGCTGTGAGCAGGGTAATTAGTAGCAGGTCAGGAAAATAGTAAAACAGTGACATAGGCTGAAGAGGTGGCTATCAAGAAACAAATGTGCTGGTCCTGAGAGTGGAGCCCATAAGGTGATTTGGACGGTTTCTTCCCTTCTGTTCCACTTTTATTGGACTCAGTCATGTCGATGGCAGAACTAGAAAAGGAACTTAGAGGCCTCAAGGAGAGGCTAGTCCTAGAAAAGACTGAGAAAGACAAGCTTCAATGTGATAATGATGAACTGACTACCCTTCTGCTCAACGCAGGAAAGACACTGCCCTCGGCAGCATCTCCTGCGTCTTCGACCCCCTCACCAGCAGCTTCACCCAGACCCTAATCTACAGCTTCAGGCAGGGGGGCTGGATACACAGTTGAAGTGATGTATATGCCCAGGGAGAAAAGAATTAGTGTGTTTTCTGGACAGAAAGGTACAGTCTCATTCTATGATTGGTTTGATGAATTGCAGAATGTACTTCGCTTAAAACGCTACAAGGACCATGAAGCTGCTAATTATATTTTTGATCACTTGGATGGTGAAGTGAAACAAGAAATAAAACTTTGTACAAAGACCATTAGGGAGGATCCCAAAAGGGTGCTAGATGCATTAAAAGATGCATATGGGCAGACCCAGTCTCTAACACAGGCACAACGTCGCTTCTATGATAGGAAGCAGAGGGAGGGGGAGAGCCTGCGGGAATACTCACATGCTTTGATGACACTGTCTACTGAAATTAATCGATGTAATGGGGGTGAAGTACTCTGTGGGGATAAAGCTGTCCGTAGCCAATTTGTAGAAAATGTGAAAGATGTTGCTCTTCGTAGGGAGCTTAAAAGACAGGTGAGGAAGGATTCAGACATGTTATTTGTAGTATTGCGAAGGGAAGCCATTTTGTTTTGGGAGGACTGTGCAGGTGGGAAAAGGGCCCAAGCAGGCGAAGTCGATTCAGCTTTGGCTGAATGTTATAGTGTTACCCCCACTGATGCCTCCCTTCAAGGAGATGCTCTGTTAGTAGAGCTTCGGGATGCCATTAGAAAGCAGGCAGATAAGCTGGATGTCTTGTCACAGGAATTTTCAAGGCTTCAGTGGCGAGGAGAGCAACGTTACCAAAGGCAGGAGCCAAGATATGACCCAGCCGGTCAACCGATCTGTTTCAGGTGTCAGGGGGTGGGCCACATAGCCAGGTTCTGCAGGGGTGGCTATGCAATGTCCAACCAAAACACCAGTGCAGCTCCACAGACAGGCAGGGATGGGAGAGTGGTTAGTCGAGTTGGGGAGCAACAGGGAAACTCTCTCCTCATTGTAGTCAGGGGCCGAACTACAGAGGGGGGGCATCTAGGCTCAAGGGGCACTGGGGGTTTCCAGGAGGAAGCTATGGCAGCTTTAGTGGCACCCAGTCCCTTTGTAAACATACTATTTCAAATTTCCTGCTTATTGGATACTGGTTCAATGGTTACCACTGTTACTGAGACATTTTTCAGGGAACACTTTGAGTCCAAAGGACAAGCTGTTTTGAAGAAATGTGGGTGGCTGACCTTGAAGGCAGCAAATGGTTTATCAATACCTTACCTGGGATATATGCAACTTGATGTCGAGGTTAAGGGCAGAGTGATACCACAGAGGGGTGTGTTGGTAGTTAAGGATCCCACTGACCCTGTCACTAAAATTAAAAAAACAGCAATCCCGGGCTTAGTGGGGATGAACATTATAAAAGAGTGTAATGAACTTTTGTCATTTCAACGTGTCGCTGCATCCGAGAGTCAGGAGGTTAATCCTGTTGCAGGGTTTGCAAAGGTGCCTTCCGCTGCTGTTTTGGTGCCTGCTGGGTCTATGTCTTTAGTCTCTGCCACAGGGCCTCAGAGTACATCCACTACAGGATATGCAGCTCTTGTAGAGGGACTAGGAGTGGATGAGGTGGTCTTACCAAATAATTTGTTGGTGTCTGCAGCCTACGTTTGGGTGGAGGAAGGCCATGTACTGGTCCCAGTGGTGAATGTTGGTATCTCTGATATATGGCTTAAGCCCCACACCCGTATAGCACGGGTGCAACCAGCTGAGATAGTGGCAGGGGGGGAACAAGCGGTTATTTTTGAGGACATGGGCCCTCAGGGAGTACAGGTGTCAGTCAGCTCTCATGAGGTTAGTCCTTATTGCTGGGATTCAGTTGTAACACCAGAACTCCTAAAGTTTGAGTGTGCTAATCTTTCCAATCACCAGGTAGAGCAAGTGAGGGAACTTTTAAATAAATATGCTGATGTTTTTACTTCAGATGGTAATGAGCTGGGTTGTACTGATATTATCCAGCATGAAATTCCTGTGACTGATGAGTCCCCTGTGCGTCAGAAGTATCGCAGGTTGCCCCCTAGCCAATATGAGGAGGTGAAATCACATATTAAGCAGCAGTTACAACAGGGGGCTATTAGCGAGAGCAGCAGCCCATACTCCTCCCCGTTGGTCATTGTTAAGAAAAAAGATGGAAGCCTGAGAGTGTGTGTTGACTTTAGGCAGCTGAATGCGAAGACAAGAAAGGATGCCTACCCTCTTCCACGGATTGAGGAATCTCTGGATGCTCTTTGTGGGGCGCGGTGGTATTCCACTCTGGACTTGGCCAGTGGGTATCACCAGGTAATGGTAGCTGAAAAAGACAGACAGAAGACCGCTTTCTGCACACCATTCGGACTGTATGAATATAATAGGATGCCTTTTGGTCTCTGTAATGCACCAGGGACCTTTCAGAGACTTATGGAGAGAATCCTGGGGGATGAGCGGTTTCAGTCCCTGTTGCTTTACTTGGATGATGTGGTGGTATTTTCTTCATCATTTGAGCAGCACCTGGTTCGCCTTCAGCTTGTCCTAATCCGGTTCCGGAAATATGGTCTCAAGGTAAAATGGAGTAAGTGTTCATTCTTCCAGCAACAAGTATCATACTTAGGTCATATCATCTCAGCAGAAGGAGTAGCTACAGACCCTGAGAAAATCCGCACAGTTGCAGAGTGGCGGCGGCCTGATAACATAACAGAGTTGCAGTCATTTCTGGGGTTTGCAAGCTACTATAGGCGGTTTGTCAAAAACTTTTCCCAGCTGGCAGCTCCCTTGCATGCACTGTCAGCCCTTTCACCAACAAAAATACACCATCGGAAAGGGTTGAGTGTTCCCATTGCTCAGGTGTGGAACCCTGAATGTGAGGTTGCTTTTGAAACCCTAAAACCGAAACTGATTTCAGCCCCGGTACTGGGCTATGCAGATTTCTCCAAGCCATTTATTGTAGAGATTGATGCCAGTCATCAGGGTCTTGGAGCTGTCTTATCACAGGACTGTGGGGATGGAAGGAGGCCGATTGCATATGCCAGCCGGGGTCTTCGGGCATCTGAGCGAAATATGGAGAACTAGAGTGCAATGAAATTGGAGATGCTGGCATTGAAGTGGGCTGTTACAGACAAGTATAGTGAGTACCTAATTGGGCAGAAGTTCATAGTATTTACTGATAACAACCCTTTGAGCCATTTGAAAACTGCAAAGTTGGGAGCTATCGAGCAGAGATGGGTGGCAGAATTGGCACGATTTGATTTTGACATTGTGTACCAACCAGGGCGGCAGAATGGGAATGCGGACGCCCTTTCCAGGCAGTATTCCGAGAACAGAAACCTCTTGGCTCCAGTGGGTACCAGTGACGCTCTAGAAAAGGTAACGGCCTCACACACTAATGAAATTGTGACTGGGGAGGCATCATTTGTGAGCGAGCAGGGCTCCTCTTTCAGTTTTCCTGTCTATTCCACTGAGATGTTGGCAGCTAAGCAACAAGCAGATCCGGTGATCATGGCCTTCTTGAAATACTGGAAAAGGAGCCAGAGGCCAAAAAGAGCAGAGCGAGCAGGAGAGGGTGTGAGAACCATTGAACTTCTGCGTCAGTGGGACAAAGTGAAGGAGAGTAATGGCGTCCTGTACCGTAAGTCCTGGGACACACGGCATGGTCAGGTGAAGCAGCTACTTTTGTCCCATTGCCTGCAAGGCGAGGTTTTGCGATATATGCATGACGGTCATGGGCACCAGGGGGTCGAGAGGACATTTAAACTGATTAGAGCAAGAGGTTACTGGCCTGGGATGTACCAGGATGTAGAGAGCTATTGCAAGCAATGTGCACGGTGTATAGTGGCCAAAGCCCCTTTGCCGAAGATTGTGACCGAGATGGGGAGTCTATTGGCATCAAAGCCATTCGAAGTTGTGGCAATGGACTTTTACAGTGTTAGAGTGATCAAGTGATGGCCGGGAGAATGTGCTTATTTTAACTGATGTATTCTCTAAGTTTACAGTGGCTGTCCCCACCAGGGATCAGAAGGCTACAACGGTTGCTAAGGCTGTAGTCAAGGAGTAGATTCAACGGTATGGCGTGCCACAGCGTTTGCACTCGGACCAGGGGAGATGTTTTGAGGCAGAAATTATTCAAAATCTCTGCAAAGTCTATGGAATGAAAAAGAGCTGCACGACCCCCTACAGGCCTCAAGGTAACGGACAGTGTGAAAGGTTTAACCGTACTCTGCATGATTTGTTAAGGACCTTGACACCAGCAAAGAAGAGAAGGTGGGTCGAACACCTGCCGGAGGTACTGTTTGCATACAACACCACAGAGCATGCTAGTACGGGATATACTCCTTATTTTTTAATGTTTGGCCAGACTCCCACTCTGCCCATAGATGCCCTTATGGGGATACAGGGGGAGGAGGGACTAGGAACCACCTCTGACTGGGTCCAAATTCATCAGACTCGTCTTCGGGAGGCCTGTGAGAGTGCACGGAGGCAGATGGAGCAGGCAGCGGAGACAAGAAAAAGGTACCATGGCCCGGCAACTCTGAATAGTGCACTGCAAAATAATCAGTTAGTGTATCGGAGGAATCACGGTTTCCAGGGGAGGCACAAGATCCAAGATGTTTGGATGCCGATCCCGTTTTGTGTAATTGCCCAACCAGATGCGGCAAAGCCTGTGTATACGGTGGTCCCTGTGGATGGGTCACAGGCCCCAAAGAATGTCCATCGAATGGAGTTGCGGCCATGTGGTCCAGAGCAAGATTGGTCAGACGTCTTGCAGGAAAGGCGTCCTGATGTGACTATTCATCCGTCTGTGGTCAGAACAGCTTCGGAGGAGGATGATTGGGAAGCTGTGCGGGTGGTGAGAAGACACCCCGTACGACAGCCGGGGCCTGCAAGACCGCTGTCCACGGAGGCAGAGGTGGCAGTTTCTGGTTCGGGGTCTGAGGAAGTGGAGTTGGAATCAAGCGTGTCCAGTGCTGGATCATGCAACTCCTCTGAGCCAGACCAGGGAGAGTGGGAGGAGCCACGGGTGTCCCCTGTGCAGCTGCGGCGGTCAAGTAGAAGAACAGCAGGGAAACACTCGAATCCCGCTCGTTTACCAAGGCCTGCAGTTTGGAGGCCAGGGGAGGAGGGGGCTGTTTCTCAGGTAACTGCCCATAATAATGAGCTTTGTTTTCTTGCCCTGAAAGATATATTCTCCAGCCTTGCCGCTAGTTTTAGTAGGGAGTTTTAGTAGGGAGTTTTAGGGATTACGCGGCAATATTTTAGGTTGTCATCGGGCCGATGATCAGTTGGGGGGGGTGAATGTAACCAAGTGAGAGGAGATAAGGCCACGCCCCTAGCTACCACCAGGTGGTTTTTAAGAGTGATTTGGTGGTAGCTGATTATCCTGTGTGTGCAGTCGGCTGGGGTGGCGTGAGCAGCTTGCAACACGGTATGTGGTGTACGGGTTTTAATGTATATGTGTATAGATGTGTATGTGAATTTGGTGCTATGTTTTCTTATTTGATGATAAATGTATATATTGTTTGGCAGTGTACTGCTAGCTGGGGTTTTGAGTGGCAAACCTGGACGGGAAACAGCTTTGTGTAGACTGTGGACATGTGGGACACTGGGTATGTTTTCTGTTTGTAAAGTAGTATGGGGGGTGGATAAATAAGATATATGCTGTATGAAGTGTTTGTTGATGTTAATGAGTGTTTTGTTTGGGGGTTGCAGATTTGGCCTATGTCACTGTTTTAGCTTAGCCGAAATTGTTTGTGTAGCAATCCAGACTGTTTAGTGTTTGTACATCATCGACTTGTATAGCCTGCAATAGTCTTTTGTTGTGTAAAATTAGCACTGGCCTGTGCCTCTATAAATGAGGAAGAACCTGATTACACTAACTACATGTTACACTTGTATACCGTGAATCCACACACCTGCCATACCACCATCTATAATACCCTGTATCCATCCGAGAACATTTATATATGCAACATAAAACATGATAAACAGAATAACATGATATAAAACAACCTCCAATATATCCCAATGACTGAATACAATGTTCATGTATATGAAGAAGATGTCTATGCTCATAGACAAGCAGCGTGGGAGCTCCAATTCCGAAGGACTGATGATTATACTGCTCCAAAAACCTTTCCCAGAGCAGGGGCAAAAATCTGTGGTGTGTCACGAGTCAGCAAGCATCGCCGAAGAATAATGTATAGCCAACGGGTCCGTGGTCACCATCAGTAATCATAAAATGTGAGTACTCAGCCCAGAACTACACGGCAGGACCTGGTCAATGACCTGAAGAGAGACCACAGTCTCAATGAAAACCATTAGTAACACACTACACCATCATGGATTGAAATCCTGTAGCGCACAAAAGGTTCCTTTGCTCAAGCCAACGCATGTCCAGGCCCATCTGAAGTTTGCCAATGACCATCTAGATGATCCAGAGGAGGAATGGGAGAAGGTCATGTGGTCTGATGAGACAAAATTAGAGCTTTATGGTCTAAACTCCACTCGCCATGTTTGGAGGAATAAGAAGGATGAGTACAACCCCAGGAAGGGCACACAGCATGGGCAACTAAGGAGTGGCTCCATAAGAAGCATCTCAAGGTGCTGGAGTAGCCAGTCTCCAGACCTGAACTGAATTGTTACATTCATTCTGCTCCCCAGGAGGGGAGTGGGATGTCACTACCACTGTCCAAGGCCACTCTGCGGCCAGCAAAGGAGGTATGGGGTCGTAGGTGCAAGCAAGGACACAGACACAAGTAAAGTACATTTTTATCAAATGGCTTTTATTAGCCAAGGTAAATAATAATTAATAATATGTTTGGGAGGAGAGGCTAGACAGGACCAAAAGGAAATAACGTAAAACAAAGGATATTTCTTACCTGCACACATACAGAACCTACACCTATACTGGCAAACAAATGAGGCGCCCTATCCAAAGTACAGGTGTGGTCTGTCCAGGTCTTGCCTAGTGTGTTTAACATGGAAGTTACCCTACGGGTGGTGTAAGGCCAGGCTGTCTTGCCTAACACTCCCCTCGTGCTTCCTCTCCCCCTCTGGGAAGACAAAAGAAACAAATGTTTAGAACAAATAATCACAATTCACAAATACTAATAACACACTCACACAATAGGCCTACCAATCTCTCTCTACAAACACAGCTCTCTCACTATAACAAGTACTAACACTATAACAAGTACTAACACTATAACAAGTACTAACACTATAACAAGTACTAACACTATAACAAGTACTAACACTATAACAAGTACTAACACTATAACAAGTACTAACACTATAACAAGTACTAACACTAAAGGCAACCTGAGTATTTACTGTACCAAAATGTGGCCAGAACCACATACACCACACACAACTCAAGAGAGCAACCTCATTAAAGTGGGCTCAACCACTACAAAATACAAATCAACAGGCACAGACCAAACCTGAGTGAGGCAGAGAGAGAAAACCAGAAATCTAGTGGCCTCAAACACATACAGACCAGCCTTCAGCAAGAGAGAGAGGAAATGAACAAACAAATGGCACTTTATATACAGGGGAAGGGCATGATGGGATTGGTGTTGATTGCTAAAACCAGGTGTATGGGGTAACGGAGGGGAGAAGTTGGTGATAAGTGATGTGATCAGCTGAACCAGGGCCACCTGTGGGAACACACAAACTGAACAGAGACAAACACACAGAGAGAACAAGGCATTAGCCTTGCAGATAGACACTAACCAAAAACCAGGACACATATTATACTGACACTTAGACTGGGGGACATAACACCAATAAAAAAATCTTTGGAGGGAGCTGAAAGTCCGTATTGCCCAGTGACAGCCCTGAAACCTGATGGATCTGGAGAAGGTCTGTATGGAGGAGTGGGCCAAAATCCCTGCTACAGTGTGTGCAAACCTGGTCAAGAACTACAGGAAACGTATGATCTCTGTAATTGCAAACAAAGGTTTCTGTACCAAATATTGACTTCTGCTTTTCTGATGTATCAAATACTTATGTCATGCAATAAAATGCAAATTAATTATTTAAAAATCATACAATGTGATTTTCTGGATCTTTGTTTTGGATTTCGTCTCTCACAGTTGAAGTGTAAGTTTGCAGAAGACAGTCAATAGATGAACCTGCAAACTGTTGACCTCTTACCTTACTTTATGATTGTCTGAATTATTTTGAAATAACTTGAAGTATATGTATTTATAGTATAATTCTGTAAACTGAGTTTACATTTTGAAAAATAATGTTCTTGGTCCATTCACTGAACCAAAGCACGATTTGAGTTGGTGTTTACAATTCTTTACCAGAAATTTGTTTAATTTAGCATATCTGTTTCCAAGTATTCCCACAAATGTAATGAGTCATTATTTTTTGTTTCAGTGTAATCAAGGTATCAAATGATTAATAATTAAAATGGAATCTCTTTATTGGCTTAGTTTTGGAGCTTAGTTATGGTCAGTTTGAATAGTAAAAATTACTTTTTAAAGTATTTTCTGTTCCCCAATGATCCTCTCAGGTACAAAACTACCACCAGTAGACTCTAGAAATGTGCTAAATGTAAAGGTCGGGGAAAATACACACGCTCAGCACTCTGATGTGAAACCAATTAGAAACTAACATCTGGATTCTTGTAGCGATTCAACCAGAGCAATCAGTAGTGGGAATTTGCTAACATTTTATAGTCCTGAAAAAAACGCATGAGGTGAGCTAGTCATTGAATGTCATCTGGACCGCGGGTGAGCGCAAGCCCTACAATTGGTGCTGTGTGCCTTCACCTGTAGTGTCACTTCAACATTATGGAACAAGACATGTAAAGGACTTTTTAATTGCATCACTTTGTAAAAGATATTGAACGGATGAAATACTTGTGTTCTTTCTGCACAAAATTATATTTATCCCTTAGCATTTACAATTTAGTAATTTAGCAGATGCTCTTACGCAGAACGACTTACAGTAAGTAGATGGAACAACAGGGTTTAAGTGTCATTATTGTAAAAATAAATACAAGTAAACAAAGAGTTGGGTTTTCAGATTATTAAGAAGATACACAATGTCCACCTTTGCTGAAAGGGATTTTCATTAGAGACTTGGGCCTGTATTCACAAAACACGTAAAGGTTAAAAGTAGCTCCTCACACGCTGACTTGGGAGAAACTCTTAAAAATAATGGGCTTGTCACTCCTAATTTTAGGACTCCTAAATTTTTGGTCAAGGAGTATTTTACTAAGCATTTTAAGGCTAAACCCAGCTCCTAAATATATTTTTTATTTGAATATCTTGTTTCAATTTCCCAACTAGAAACATCCCACAGCATTGCTGTGATTAATTCAGTGACAGACACCCAACCCCTATCGGCAAATCACTGAGGCCATAGTACGTAATCTCATTCATGGAACACTGCATCATCCATAGCAACGGGGTCAACCACGCCCCTACTCTTAGTACTAACAATTGGTGAATAGGTTTTAAGTGGTGACTCTTAGCTGAAAACTTTTAGTGCTGTTTCGGAATCCTTTTAGTGGTAAGATAAAATGTTTTGTGAATACTGGCCCTGATCTTCAGCCTGTAGGTCAGGTACAAGTATGTGGATAAGTAAGCTAGTGTAGCTGTTTAAGCTCCCAACTCTGAACCATACGTATACCCTGATGATGGGTGTTCGAGTCCCATCTCGACCGCTGATGGGACTGTGTTCTTCCTCTCCATCTCCCTCTATATGCATGTATTGCTACCCTCGGCTTCATATTGTCCAATTATTTAAAAATAAGGCCACACTCACAATACTTGTATTATTAATTTGTATGTGCTGTTCGTGTTTATCTCATTATAAAATCACTTTGGAGATATGTGCACATCTATTCACACATTCCTAAAAGTTGTTATAAAGAGTTGGCCTACATTATATATGAGCCATTGCCTGAAATGTTATTGATTTGATTTGCCTTTTGTTATTTACTGCTAATGTCTTCACATTTCATTTCAAATGTACATGAGTATCCTTGTTCTGGCTTTACATTTGGTTTAAGCTTTAATAAAAATGTTTTGATAACTTACAAGATTTATTAAAGAAAGTTGCTATATTCTACCTACAAACATCTGCATCTGATTTTTGTATAATGATTGAATTTTACGTATTCCTAAAATGGATGAAACATAACAGATTTTGAATCAACTTTGTCGCCACCTTCAATAGAAACCTTTTGAAGAGTTACCACCACATCACCAAGGGTGTTACATTATACAGGGTGTTACATTATACAGGGTGTTACATTATACAGGGTGTTACA
>JACXGM010036204.1:0-11459 GCA_016801145.1 Umbra pygmaea
AGCGCAGCCCAGAAGAAGTTAGAAAAAAAGTGGACGGACTTCGCAAGTGTGACAAAACCTCCATTTGCAGCACTTCGAAGGGAGAATAATTGCGTTCGTCACGCTATTGTATCGTTTCAAATAATTTGTAATAAAAAGCAAACCTGACCACCTCAACTTTCAGTCATCCAAATCACTTACAGTGGATGGTGAAAGCTTCAAAATAAATAGGCTATAGGGTCGATAAGTCTGAATAGAACACATCCCAGCTGCTGCGAAATCAACGACGTCGACACAACGAACTAACAAGGAACGATGCTTCTAACCACAGGTCAGGAGCTGTCGTTCTAACCACACAAGTCTGCGATGCAGTTTGCGAATGTTCGTTTGAACTATGGTTTCGGGAAACACCAAATCGTTGGACTATGTTAGTAATGACGGAACTTGCGACCATAGTTGGCTAACGATGCTTTCGGTAAACGCACTCCAGTATGGGTCACACACATGGGTCACACATTGTAGCCACAGGGTGAGCATCCGGTTTGGCAAATTGACGCAAATGAAGAAGTGCCTTAAGCCTGCATATTATCTGAATTCCAGCTGGGGACGATACATCTAGTGATGGGGATTTCGAATCACTAAAGTTACCTGAATCATTCAGTACAGTTCATTTAAAAGATTCAAATCTTTCAAATCACTGATTCGGTTAATGAATCTTTTTGTCGAACTGCTTGATTCCATTTTGTGCCCATGATGTGACCTTATTATTTACTATGAAAGCAGTGCACTCGTTTAATTTTTCAAGCTATAAACACAAAAATGTAAATGTCTGTGGAGATTTGCTGTTGATCCTCCACGGGTTGACAAATTTATTTCGCAAGTAGTGCACTTGGCAATATTTTGATTTATTTTAGTGAAAGAATCCGAACCTCCTGCTCGGACGCCACAGTCCGGACCCCTTGCCCAGTCGTCTGGAACCCCTGATTTCCTGGCGCCTGGACCCCTGCCGCCAGGACTCCCAAAACCCCTGCTGCCAGGACTCCCAGAACCCCTGCCGCCAGGGCTCCCGAACCCCTGCCGCCAGGGCTCCCAGAACCCCTGCCGCCAAGGCTCCAAGAACCCCTGCCGCCAGGGCCCACGGTGTCAACCATCCCCGCACCCCCTGCTCAGTCGCTGATGCCGCCGTCCGGACACCCGTTGCTGACGCCGCCATCCGGACCTCCTGCTCAGCCGCCGGGGCTCCCAGAATCCCTGCCCGTGACAAGGATCCCAGAACCCCTGCCCGTGTCAAGGCTGCCTTTCCCCGGGCTGCTTGTACTGCCTTTCCCCGGACCCCCTAGACAGCCTTTCCCCGGGCTGACTGGACTGTCTCTCCCCGGGCCCTCTGTTCCGCCAGACCCCGGGCCCTCTGTCCCTCCTGACCCCGGGCCCTCTGTCCCTCTTGGCCCCGGGCCCCTTGTGTTGCCCACCCCGGTGTGGTGGGCTTAGGGGTGGGTACTGTAACGTCCAGCCCTGGATGGGCTGTGCAGGGACTATATGTTTTCTTTTGAGTTACTGCCCTGTGTGTTCTTGTTTAGATTTCTGTCCTGTGTGTTCAAGTGATTTTGTTTTGTTATGTTTTGGTTCCCCCAAGTGTCCCTTATGTGCCTTGCATGTTATTATTGTTCCCCAGGTGTTTCACATTGTCTCTAGTTAGGTGTTGTATTTAGTTTGGGTGTTTGGTCTTGTTCCCTGTCGTTCATTGTTATCGTTACGAGTTCCTGTGTCGTCGCTACACTCAAGTATATTATATTCTTTCGGTTTCGCCCCTTGAGGCAGTTTTGCTTTTCATGAGTTGTTGGTATCGTTGGAATAAACATTATTTGGATTATTGGCATTCCTTCGCACCTGTCTCATTCCTCTCTCTACACGACGACATGGGGAAACGTGACAACACCCAGTTCACTAAAAAGATTTGTTCAAAAAGAACGAATCGTTCGTGATTCGTACATCACTACATACGTCTGTTTGCAAATAAGCTTGGTTTCTGTAATAGTCTATGAGCATGAGAGACATAATATACTTGATTTATTACCTCAGTAAACATTTTCATAATGAGTAAATGGTCTCAATCGCTAGATTTAAGCCTTCTGCAATTTATCATGATGTTTGTTTTTTAAATTATGGTCTCGTTGATTTTAAAATCGGCGATAAAGCAAAGGGGCATTTAAGGCGTGGTTATGGCATTTGGTAGTACGACAAGACACAGTTTCCATTTCACTTTTTTTCAGTGAGTAACGTTACATTTTGTTTTACATTATGTACTGTTTTTCAGTAGCATCCCAATTAATATCTGTAGCTAGCTAGATTACTCCTCCCTCTCATCTAAAATCATCACATTCGACAACCCAAATCAGATCTTAACAAACCAACGGGTGTCGTCAAACATGGCTCCATCCAGTAATATACAATCTTTGATTGTAGCCCAACCATTAGAAGAATAAATAGCCATGATATTTAATGAAGCAACCTGCAAATATGTATATTATGTATATTATTATATATTATGTATATTATTATATACCCCTTGACTGGTAACAGAGTTGACGGCAACAGGGTTAATGGAAAATTGTATTGGCAGCCATTACTGGCCATGTGGTAAAGGTCATGGAACCAGATGATATGCATTCATCCATCCATCCATCCATCCATCCATCCATCCATCTTTGCCCGCTTATCTGGGGTTGGGTTGCGGGGGAAGCAGCTCCAGCAAAGGGACCCCAAACATCCTTTTCCCGAGCCACATTAACCAGCTCTGACTGGATGATCCCGAGGCGTTCCCAGGCCAGGTCGGAGGTAAAATCCCGTCACCTAGTCCTGGGTCTTCCCCAAGGCCTCCTCCCAGCTGGACGTGCCTGGAACGCCTTCCTAGGGAGGTGCCCAGGGGGCATCCTTACCAGATGCCCAAACCACCTCAACTGGCTCTTTTTGACGCAAAGGGGAAGCGGCTCTACTCCGAGCACATCACAGATGACTGAGCTTCTCACCCTATCTCTAAAGGAGATGCCAGCCACCCTCCTGATTAAACCCATTTCGGCCACTTTTACCCTGGATCTCGTTCTTTCGGTCATGACCCAGCCTTCATTACCATAGGTGAGGGTAGGAACGAAAACTGACCCGTTTGCCATCTGGCTCAGCTCTCTTTTCATCACAACGGTGCATTCATGAGAGGATAAAATTATTTTATATAAGTACATTAAATATTTCAAACAAATTACTTTATAATCAATGCTGACACAATGAGCCTGCCCCCCTCTGTCAAACATCACATAAAGAAAATGTATTGAAAGAAGACACTTATTTGTCTTATTTTGAAATTCATAAAAGACTGATAATGTCACTTCCTGGGAAAGATACCAATTTGAGAACAGTCCATTAGCTAATTCCATATTATCTACTACAATAAATAATAACAACATTCTGGGTTTGGAGATTGGCAAATTCTTATGGCGTTTTAGGAATCTGTCAAGAAATGACCACAAACACACTTATGATTTCTCTGAACACAGGAAGCATGTTTTTATATGTGTATAACATCATACCTATGCAAGAAACATCTCATGGATGCACTGGGACACATCCTCAGTTATGTATCCTGGGATCATTGGGTGTCTCGCAACATCATACACCCTCGCCCAGGTGACCCAGCCGGGTTTGATCATGCCCCGACTTGTGTCCCAGTAGCAATCCACAGATCAGCCCTCTTAATCCAAAGCCACCTTGTGGCCTTCTCTGCTGCTTCGCTTGCAGATTGAATGGCCCTCTTCTTTGCTGCCCCTGTAATGCCCAAACGGCTGGGAAATTTGCAAAGTGAATGTCCTGCAAAGCCTCTGCAGTCGACTTTTATGAGCTCATAGAAGGTTTTCCAGCCCTTTTATTAATCACTTCTTTTTTTCACGTGTTTTTGTTGAAAAAGTGCTGGTCCAGAATCCATGTTACAGTATATGTAGGCCAGAACTTACATTAGAGTGTACTGTATATGTGTGTCTAAACTTTCGTTAAAGTGTCCCGTATATGTGTGTCAGAACCCACTTTAGAATATACTGTATGTGTGTCAGAACCCATGTTAAGACTGTACTGTATATGTGTGTCAGAACCCATGTTAGAGTGTACTGTATATGTGTGTCAGAACCCATGTTAGAGTGTACTGTATATTTGTGTCAGAACCCATGTTAGAGTGTACTGTATGTGTGTCAGAACCCACGTTAGACTGTACTGTATATGTGTGTCAGAACCCACGTTAGACTGTACTGTATATGTGTGTCAGAACCCATTCTAGAGTGTACTGTATGTGTCAGAACCCATGTTAGAGTGTACTGTATATTTGTCCCAGAGGCAGTGGCTTAGGCTGCTGCACTAACCAAGGCCACCCAATTGTACATTTTAACCTAAACCAAACCTAATCTGGAAAGAGAAATTTACCTCGTGACAACAAGCTGAAAACTTTGTGAGGAACAAATTGTCAGCTTTTACTATATTGATGGGTGTTACGTCCCCCAGTTCAGTGTGTGCCTGTTTGCTGTGTTCTGTGTCTCTTGGTGTTGTCTGTGTCTGTTCTGTCTGTCTGTGCCAGTAGGTGGAGCCATGCGAGAGCAGGATAGAGAGGAATTTCCCCCTTTGGTCCTGCCTACCTCATCAGCCCTGACAGCTGTGGCTTAATGAGAGCCAGATAAAAAGCTCACTCTCTCTGCTCTTCTCATTCTCTCTTGGTGACGCCTGAGTGGTTGTGTGCTGTTGATATTGTGTGGTTCTGTGTGTGAGAGAGTGTTGGTGTGATTAGTATTTAGAACATTTATTATTATTGTACTTTGAAACATTACTGGGTTCATTACTGTGAATTACCTTTGTTCTTTTGTTCTTCCCAGGGGAAGGGGAACGCACACCACCCGTAGGGTAACTTCCTTGTATATACACACTAGGCTCAGATCTGGGTGAACCATCACCTGTATTTTGGTTAGGGTGTCTTGATCGTGTGCCAGCTTAGTTTAGTTATATAGGTGTGGGGCTTTGTATATTATTTCTTTGCTTTGGTTCAGTCCAGCCCCTTTCCCTAATACAAATTTACAGTGGGTTTAATAAACACCCTGTTTTCATATGGTATTCTGGTCTCTGTGTCCTTTCCTCACACCACGACCCCACATCCTTTTCACTGTCCTCTGAGTGTGATTGAGCAGCGGGACGTCGGTCCCCTCCTTTCGGGGAGGCGTACATAAAAGGGGAGTTTGACTGAAAGCAAACACATAGTGGCTGGAAAACAAACACACATGATGAACATCTGTATGAATGGTTAACCGAGTAGATTGCTATCAAATTCATATTATCATTTCACATTTTCAAAATCTACCTTGGAATTAATTTATCAATGAATAGTTTTGTTTTCTTTCATTTATATACTCATCTCTACCTGACTTAGTCAACCTTTGTGATATCTTGAGTCGTGTCCATGATAACTGAATATTATTCAGCCTGCTTGATTTCAGTGACAATTTCTTCAGATAATACAATTTACTTTTCCTCTCAAGTAAATCTTTCACTACAGGGTCATATAGCGCAAGAAGCTCAATAACAGACAAGAAATTCCATGATTGATTTTTACCTATTTTCTCCCGATGCCCCCTGAATGCCAAATTACAAGATGCCAGAGTCAACGTTTAGCCCATTAATTTAATGGAAGTGGGTGCGGATCTGTTGCCTACATTATGGGATTCCTTTACCTGAAAGTTGAAACTTGGAGCTCTCAATGAGCGCCCTCAAAGTTTTTTCCTTTTTTATACATATATTTTGTTATTGTAAGTCTGTTTTTTGCTATGCAGGGCGGGGCCTTTGGGGTGTGGCGTCCCCCCGCAGCCACTTGCCTACTCATTTTTGCACTTGCCCGCCCAAAATACAATTTCTGCCTACGCCACTGGCCTGGCCTAACCAAACCCGATCAGTTCAGGAACGGGGCACCGATACAGCTTATTGATTACATTTAGTAATAATTATGACATATGGTCCATGCAAAATAATGTGTACAGGAGGAGGCATAGCCCTTATATCAGTTTGAATAACATTATGTATTTATTTTTAATATTGACTTATTGGTACAATTACAGTTGTACAAATATTGACTGCAAACAGGTTGAAGTTATGAGCTCAGAAGAGTTTTAGGTATTGAAGTGTTGTGTAGGCAGATCTGCCTTGGAGGCAGAAATTATTTGATTGGTTGATTCAAAACAGAGGGCAGACTTCACAACGTATATTGAAAAATTATTCATGCCAACCTAATCTCTTCTCTTTGCCTGGATATATACATGTAAAATTTTATTTTGAAATTACACTTGGGTTATGCCCATTCCCCAAGATGGGACATCAATATCAGTGTACAAAATGTCTAGAGGTCTATGTGGTTGAGTGTGCACTATTGACAACAGTGAGCCAAGCAGAGTGGTGAGACATTCCTATAGAATGTCCTGCCATGCAGGTGTATTGTCCTTCATCCTCAACAGACACGTTCTTCACGGTAAACACTTCCATCTCACCGTCTGTAGTGCTAAGCCGTGAATTCTGAGAGAGAGGGAGAGAGTGGAAAAAAGCAGATAGAGACAAAGAGGGAATTTGATTATTTTTTGGGGGGGGTAAAGGAAGTTGTGAGAGGGGTACATGTAGGTTAGCCCTAGAATTAACAGCTTGGGTGTATGGAGTTGTATTCCTATCTTTATTCAAGAGCACATTCTTTTAATTGGAAAGCATTTCTAATTAATATTATGTTCGGCTTTTGTAATAATTTCCATCAAAACCTTGCCCTCACAATAAAAATTAACACACCCTTCGACGGGGCAGGGATCATTTCATTGGTCCACCCCATGGACGGACTGGCCATCGGGTATGGAAAGCCATTTTTGTCAATATTAAATAAATAAATATGGCTATGAAATAAGTCCTGAAATAAATAAATGACACAATAAATATATAAATATTTAAATATAAATATATAAACACAGTCCAATAAAATATTAAATTATTTTTTATTTCATAATGGTATTTTTCAAAGGAAACCTTTTATTTATTTCAGGGGAATTTTATTTCATAATTCCACATTTATTTATTTCAAGGCACTCTTATTTCATAATGACACATTTCATAATATCCATTTGTTATATTCAAATGAATGGGGCGTGGTTTCTGACAGGGTTGAAAAAACTGAGAATGCAGGAGAAATCCAAGAGACGATTCGCAAGCGCACAGAAGCAGCCGGAGAAGTTTTGAAGCTGAGAGCAGGAAAATTGTCCAAGCAACAACATCTCTGAGTCCAAGCATAAAGTTTGAGCACAAGCACAGACAATCCAAATGCGAGCAGTGACTATTTGAGTGTGAGTCTGATGTAATATTAATTAAAAATGCTTTTAAATTAAAAAAATGTGCTCTTTAATAAAGATAGGAAAATACTCCATATGGGTGTCAGTCACCATGAGTATGCTGGTATGGTCAGTATATGTGTGCCTTTAATACAGTGTGTACACGTGTGTGTATAGTGCGTGTGTGTGTGTGTACCTTAAGTATGCGCTCTCTGCGGCCATTGATGGTGATGTGTTTGACCCATAGTATGTACGTCGGACGGTCGCTGTACACTTGAAACACAAACTCTACGTTGCTACCCACCATCGCGGTACGATTGGCTGGCAGTCTTGCCTGGAGGATGGGCCTGTGAGAGGAATGTTCTAGAACACATTCACATGCAAAGTTAATGTCACAAATACACCTGCAGTAACACACACACACACGTCTCTATACATGAATATTGATATTAAACAAACACATGTACCCACTATGTCCGGTGTGTTAGGATGAGTGTGTGTACCATTGACAACAGTGAGCCAAGCAGATTGGTAAGATATTCCTATAGAATTTCCAGCCAGGCAGGTGTATTCTCCTTCATCCTCAACAGACACATTCTTCACAGTAAAACGCTCTGTGGTGTTAGCCTGAGAGACAGTCTGGGGTGGGGTAAAAGAATACATGTAATTGTTTGCAAACGTTGGTGCACCCCTTGAATAAAATGATGTTACAATGAATCTGTGAAGAGAAGTTTACCTGGCCTCACTCTACATAAAGTGAAACATGACACTGTTCTGCACATGTTTATATAGAATTAAAATGTATTTGTATTTCCATACATTGAAAATACTAAACAAAATTGAACATGGTGTGTGTGCACATAATAATAAATAATAATAATAAATTAAATTTGTAACACACTTTATATTCTAGCGAATCCCAAAGTGCTACATGATAAAACTGGCAAGTGCTAAAAAAAGAAATCCATAGAGAGCATGAGAATAAAACAAAAGCAATCAGGCAAAAGGGCTGGAGTTCAATCAAAAGCTCTCCTAAAAAGGAGGGTTTTAAGGCCACGTTTAAAAGCATCCACAGTCTGTGGTGTCCTCAGGTGGGCAGGGAGAGCATTCCACAGACTGGGAGCAGCTGAGGAGAAAGCTCCATCTCCCCTTGTACGGAACTTGGTCCTGGGTGGTTTCAGGAACTACACTGAGGCAGATCAGAGGGTACGTGTGGAGGTCTGTGGGGTGAGGAGTTCTTTGAGGTAGGAGGGGGCTTCACCATGGATGCACTGGTGTGGGAGGAGGGAGATCTTATACTCAATCCTAAATGAGACAGGAAGCCAGTGGAGTGATTTGAGAATGGGGGTGATGTGGTCCTGTTTGCGCACCCTCAACAGGATCCTAGCAGCGCTGTTCTGTATGTACTCCAGCTTCCGAAGGCTTTTCTCAGGGATCCCGGTGAGGAGCGCATTGCAGTAATCCAGCCTGGAGGAGACAAAAGCGTGTACAAGCTTTTCTGCATCTGCAGGAGTGAGGGTGGGACGGAGTTTGGCAATGTTCCTGAGGTGGAAGAAGAAGGTCTTGCAGAGATGTTTATGATGACTGATGTTGATAGTGGAATATCTTGGCCAGAGAAGATGAAGCTGGTAATGTCAGATGAGCGAACCTGATGTGGAGTGCCGACTAAAATGGCTTCAGTCTTGAAGCTGTTTAGCTGCAGAAAGTTTTGCCTCATCCACACCTTTATCTCCTCCAGGCAGGTGGTTAGAGTGGATGACGGCAAGGCAGCAGAGGGGGTTGGGTTTGTCCTGAGGTAGAGTTGGGTGTCATCAGCATAGCAATGGAATGAACAGAGTCAGAAAGACCGATAGCAGAGTGTATATGGTGAAGGAGGATGTTGTGGTCTACAGTGTCAAATGCTGCAGTCAAGTCTAGGAGGATGAGAAGGGATGAAGAGCCAGCATCTGCAGTCATCAGCAGATCATTTGTGACCATGACCACGGCTGTTTCTGTGCTGTGGCCAGGGCGAAAACCAGACTGAAATTTCTCAAACAGGTTGTTTTGTTTTTAAGGTGGTCCTGAGGCTGTGCGGCAACTACTTTTTCCAGCACATTGGAAAGGAATGGAAGGTTTGAGATGGGCTTGTAGTCTAAGGGGGTTTTTTTGAGGATGGCATTTTTTGGTAGAGAAAAGTTGCTTGGAGTTGCCAGTATTGTTGTTGATAACGCTTGAATAGAACTGTGAACGTTCATCTCTCAAGGACCTTGCATAGGACTTCTGGGCCCGTATTCATAAAGATTCTAAGAATCCTCTTAGAAAACTCTTTTTTTGTAGGAGTCTTAGTTTAAGAGCGATTCCAGACCATTCTAAGAGCAACTCTGAGCAAGGAAAAGACAAAAACTGTCATCTTAGCGAGGAGGCGGGGCTGACCCCGTTGCTATGTATGACACAATCTTTTGAAGACTGTGATTGGTTGGTTGTCCAAGAAGGAAAAAACAGAGTGATTTTAAGTATTCCGTGAAACTGTTACGGATTTAGAAGTTATGGATCCGTGGCAGTTTCACAGAATTTTCGGCCATTCCGTGAAACTGCCACATAGTTTGAAGTTAAGTGTCCGTGGTAGTATCACGTATTTCGGAGATCACGTTGAATAATTCGGATGTTGGTTCCATCAATTACTCCAACAGTAAGGCTGCTATATTCATAAATGCAGTTTTTTGTGCCTGCAAGGTGGAAATGTCCAGGGGAAAGGAAATGAACTGCGACACAATAAGAGGTTCTGAAAGTGCTGTAATTGTTTGTGTGATCACTCTGATTACAGAAGGTTGTGACAGACCCAAATCATCACTACAACATTGTTGCATTTTCCCAGTTGCCAAATATCTTAATGTAGTGATTACTTTAATTTCTGGCACTATGAAATTTCTGCGCTGTGTCGAAGATGTTAGCGTGTCTCTAATAAGATCAGTCACAAACATGATCCCTGCACGATCTAATCTATAGAGTCTTATTGACTCACTGTCATCCATTGTCTGCAACACATTTCTTATGCCTCTTCGTAATTCCGCCGTTTTCTCCTCTACTGAAGGAACTCTTAAGACTCTTAAAAGTCCTCGTCTGTACTCCTACCAATTTTGGCCTTAGGACCTCTTTTAAGAGTTAAGATGCTTTCCGAATTACTTTTTTCTTTACTAGGATTTTTTTTTTATTTTAAGAGTGAACGCCCACATTTCTAAGAATTTTCTTAGAATTTTCTCACTAGGAGCTACTCTTTGCATTAAGATTCTTTATGAATACGGGCCCTGATGTTCTCGGTAGGCCTGCCTATGAACAGTGAGTCCTGAAGCCTTGAGACGCCGCTCAAGGACACCCCCAGCTGTTTTCATTCTCCAGAGTTCGCAGGTGTAACAGGGGGCTGAGCGTAAGAAGCTGACAGTTCTAGTTTTTACAGGGGCATGGAGATTTAGGAGATTGCACAGAGATTGGTTGTAGAAGTCAACTGACTCAGTGACACAGGAGAAATCAACAGAGGAGAGATGTTGGAGGTCTATGGTCAAGGTGTCCGGGTTGATCTTTTTCAGGTCCCTATAGCAAATTTGACGCTTCTCTTTGGTGTATGAGGAAAGGAGTGGCAGCTCTATTGAGATGGCCTTGTGATCAGACACACCCAGATCATACGCCAAAAGGTTGCTAATGGGGGTGGAGTTTGAAATGACCAGGTCCAGTGTGTGCCGCCTGGAGTGTGTGGGGACATCAACATGTTGTTGGAGGTCGAGGCAGTCCAGTAGTTGCAGAAACTCAGCTGCAAAGTGGCAGGAGGGGTTGTTTATATGAATATTAATATCTCCAAGTATTATAATGTTGGCAGAAGTGTTGCAGAGTGTTGTGAGAAGGTCATGTATCTCCGAGATGAATGTTTGGGCACCCTGTCACTTAATTCTTTGTAACACCTCCTTTTGCAGATACAACTGCTTCCAGAAAGATTCTTGGGTCTCCTTGCATCCACTACATGAAGACCTACACACAGATTAAAAAAATAATAGTATTCATGTCTGGGGACAGAGACAGCATTCCAAAACCTATGTCCTTCTTTCTTGTGAATATTGCATGGTTGATTGCGAG
>JACXGM010036205.1:0-11460 GCA_016801145.1 Umbra pygmaea
CCCTGACACACAAACACACACCTACTACCCCTGACACACAAACACACATCTACTACCCCTGACACACAAACACACATCTACTACCCCTGACACACAAACACACACCGACTACCCCTGACACACAAACACACACCTACTACCCCTGACACACAAACACACACCTACTACCCCTGACACACAAACACACACCTCTGAAATTGCTCCCACTACATACAGTGGTTCTGAAAAGTATTCACAGTGCTTCTTTTTTTCCACATTTTGTTATGTTACACCCTTATTCTGAAATGGATTCAATTAATTATTTCCTTAAACATTCTACAAACCACACCCCATAATGACAATGTGAAAGAAGTGTGTTTAAAATGTCATCACATTTATTAAAAACAAAAACGCACATAAGTATTCACAGCCTTTCCCATGACACTCCAAATTTATCTGAAGTGCATTCTGTTTCCAATGATCATCCTTGAGGTTTCCACAATATGATAGTAAATTCTACCTGTGGTAATTTCAGTTGATTGGACATGATTTGGAAAGGCACACACCTGTCTATATAAGGTGCCACAGTTAACAGTGCATGAACAGAGCACAAACCAAGCCATGAAGTCCATTGAATTGTCTGTAGACCTCTGAGACAGGATTGTATGGAGGCGAAGATTCGGGGAAGGGTACAGAAAATTATCTGCAGCATTGAAGGTCCCAATGAGCATACTTGCCTCCATCATCCGTAAATGGAAGAAGTTTGGAACCGGTAAGACTCATCCTAGAGCTGGCTGCCCGGCCAAACTGAGCAATAGGGGGAGAAGGGCCTTAGCCAGGGAGGTGACCAAGAACCCAATGGTCACTCTGACAAAGCTCCAGTGTTTTTCTGTGGAGAGAGGATAAAATTCCAGAAGAACAACCATCTCTGCAGCACTCCACCAATCAGGCCTGTATGGTAGAGTGGCCAGACGGAAGCCACTCCTCAGTAAAAGGCACCTGAAGGACTCTTAAACCATGAGAAGCAAAATTCCCTGGTCTGATGAAACAAATATTGAACTCTATGGCCTGAATGGCAAGCATCATGTCTGGAGGAAATCAGGCACCCAGGGGCGCTGCAAAGGGGGGGTAAAGGATGACAATTCTCAGGGCCCATGACTAAGAGGGGGCCCAGAGAAGCCCTGTCTCAGCTGTGTTGGGGGCCCTGTCAAGATTCTTTTCATGGGGCCCAAAATCCTTAGCAGCGCCCCTGCAGGCACCGCTCATCACCTGGCTAATACTATCCCTCGGAGACTAGTCAGGATCAAGGGAAAGATTAATGCAGCAATGTACAGAGACATCCTTACTGAAAACCTGCTTCAGAGCGCTCTGGACCTCAGACTGGGGCGAAGGTTCATCTTCCAACAGGACAATGACCCTAAGCACACAGACAAGATAACAAAGGAGTGGCTAGGAGACACCTCTGTGGATGTCTTTGAGTGACCCAGCCAGAGCCCAGATTTGAACCAGATTGAACATCTCTGGGGAGATCTGAAAATGGCTGTGCACTGACACTCCCCATCCAACCTGATGGATCTTGAGAGGTCCTGCAAAGGAAAATGGTAGAAACTGCCCAAAAATAGGTGTGCCCAGCGTGTAGCATCATACTCAACAAGACTGTAATTGCTGCCAAAGGTGCGTCAACGACGTATTGAGCAGAGGCTGTGAATACTTATGTTTTTTTGCTTTTATATTCGCTAAGATTTCAAACACACTTCTTTCACATTGTCATTATGGGGTATTGTTTGTAGAATTCTGAGAGAAATAATGAATTTCATCCATTTTGGAATAAGGGTGTAACATAACAAAATGTGAAAAAAAAGAAGCGCTGTGAATACTTTTCAGAACCCCTGTATGTAGTTGGAGCAATTTCAGACGTGTGTGTTTGTGTGTCAGGGGTAGTAGGTGTGAGGCAGTGAATGATTACATAAAGTTTTATAAAGCAGGGGATTGTTTCAAGCTATCTTAAAACTGAAATATGTTTTACAGTGCCATAGTTACAATATTTTTATAGTGCGCCTAGATTTTCTCTGTGTGCGCCCACATTTTTCAAGTTAGGTGCCCTTGTGCTCCTTGTAAAAAAGCCATGCGTCTAGCCCCGTGTAGGTTCTCTGCAACCCCGTTGTGAATAATCTGATTTAGCTTTTTATCTACTGTAGCTCATTATTAGAATCAGTTGTGCTAAATTATGGTTGAAATACAGCAGATGCACTGTAATAGGTGCATTTTCACATAACCAGCTTTTAAATGCTGTAAACATTCTATTTCTCTTTTTTGTAAATTCTACACAGTGCAGGATGGCGAGGGGGCCCCCACATGGTTCATCCAACCCTTTTGCCCAGCCGTCAATTCTTTTCATACTGCTAATCCAGCATGGAAGACTTTAGTCAGATCATGCACAGGATGTTTATGTTCACCAACTATACTTCTGGATTGATTTTACAGGTGCAAGTTTTGAAGAGAGTCACTGGAGAGCAATGTGGCAGGATATATAATTTGAGTTATCTAACCCAAATCCCAGGCAGCACTATGCCAATTTGCGCTGCCTCATGCAGGAGGTCTAGGGAAAGTCAGAGAACCAATAGTCAGGTTTGAACCATTGACTACGATGACGTAGACTGTCCTGCAATGCAGCAACTTAGCCCACTACGCCATGCGGACCCCCACAATAAATACCTTAGTTGTTGACTTAAAATGGCCCAGAGTTAATACTGAACTGTCATTTCCTTGCTTTCCTTGACTCTGAAGTCTGTCCATTCAGTTGTATGTCAATTAAATGATCTCAAGCTACATTTGCAAAAGCTGTGGTTACCACCTGTGCACAAGCCACTTATTGTAAAAAGTGCTCAATGATTTGTTAATACAGCAACCTCCTTAACTATTTAGTAAAAATAAAATGTATTATATTATGTCTGAAATGCTCGTAAATCCAAAGAAAGTAGAGACACAGCTGTAGTTGACATTGCATCCAAACTGATACGGATATGTCATCAGAACACTGAAATCTTGCTGAAGACCTTTATTTACACTAAAATATATTTTGGTTTAAAATAACATTTCAACAAGACAAATCCTCTCAAGAGTTAGCTACATTCATGATTTATGCTTCTAGCCACTCAGGATTTTACCTTTTGGCAAATTAGGCCATGATTGGCTCGTTCTGTGTTGCATTGGGGTTTTCGTAGTTCTTTGTGCACTTACCATCAATGAAACAAAATTGCAGAAATACTACAGCTAAGAGAGAAGTCATTTTGGTGTAGGCTACATATCACTACTTGCAAGCATGCAACTGCTTGAAATAAAACTGTCACACTCTAGAGCCCTGCCTACAGGATGGTACGTAGATCTCCAGGAACAGTGTTTGGCAGCCAAAATAATGTTTGGTTGTAACTGCCCAGCCTGGCCTTATGATTGTCATTTTGTGAAGGGGATATTACCCTTTGTTATGTAGAGGAAATTATTTCTAATTGGTAAACATCTCAATTCATTTTACATATTTAAATCTTGATCCTATTCACGTTTAATTTCAGATATAATTGAATTCATTATTGGGACATCAGGCCAAATCACATGTTAATTCAGAAGCAACTAGGCTCTTTCAGAAAATAGTTGGTAAACATCTTTTACTTTCTTGTCCTAAGGGACAATCATCATCTTGAATCTATGCCAGGGAAAATATAATTACATTACCATAGCAAGTTGAAGAAAGAAACTGACTGTAAGTAATGTAAAATCAAACATCTTATATTATGTAGCACATAGACTTGCGGCTATCAAGAGAAGAGGGCCTATATTCACCTGTGGTCAATCACCATGAATGGGTCTTTCTACAGAAACCACAGATTCAGTCTGGCATAGATTCATTTGGGTTTGTTGAATTGAACATTTTTAAATTGTTTATCTATGATACAGTGCACACTGGTGAACTTCATTCTCGTGAGTCATCTGTCCTGGCTGACAAAGGTGCCTGGCTCGGACTCTTCTGGCTTTTGGTTGAACCATAGTTGCCGATGGGCCTTGGCACAATTTAACCCTAGATGATCACTGATAACTGTGTCCATTGTTAAGTCTAAGTAGGGCTTGTTTTTTTCTTTAATAATTTATCTGGGTGTAATTTATTTGTTGTCCTAGGGTCTGTAGGGTCTGTCTCTTAGACCCCGTCCACACGAACACGGGTACTTTTAAACCAGTTTTTTCTATGCAGTTATGCCTTTCATCCACACGAAAACGCTGTATCAGGTCACTGAAACCGAGCTTTTTTGAAAACTCCGGCCAGGGTGAAGTTTTTTAGAAACTCCGGTTACAGTGGTGTCGTGTGGACGGTGAAAACTGAGATTTTGGCACGTGACGTCCGAGTGCGCGTTGTTATCTCTGTTTAACGTCATTGTGCGCCACTATCTCCATTGTTTACATTAGGAGAGTTTGTGTAAAAATAATACAATTTAAAAGACTCTCTGCAATGGCGGACGTTTTATACCGATAAATGCACATTTATCGTATTATATTGCTGAACAGAGGCATCAGAATGTAATACTGCTCAGTTCATTGCTTATGACTACACTATGCTCCCAGGACACAGACCTCGCCGGTTTTGGACGAGAACTACCGGAATGGGTAATAACCATTTTTTTGGCTTCTGATTGGCCAAAATGGCTTTACGGTTAGGGTTATATTGTCACCTGTTGGTTTGGCACCCTCTTGACTCTCTGTCTTTCTCCTTTTCTCTCTCTCTTTCTCCTTTTCTCTCTCTTTCTCCTTTTCTCTCTCTTTCTCCTTTTCTCTCTCTCTCTCTCTTTTTCTCTCTCTCTCTCTTTCTCCTTTTCTCTCTCTCTCTCTCTTTTTCTCTCTCTCTCTCTTTCTCCTTTTCTCTCTCTTTCTCCTTTTCTCTCTCTCTCTCTCTTTTTCACTCTCTCTCTTTTTCACTCTCTCTCTCTTTCTCTCTCTCTCTTTTTCACTCTCTCTCTCTCTCTTTTTCTCTTTTTCTCTCTCTTTTTCTCTTTTTCTCTCTCTCTCTCTTTCTCTCTCTCTCTCTCTCTCTCTCTCTTTCTCTTTCTTTCTTTCTTTCTGTCTTTCTTTCTTCAGTCCTGCAACAAACACATTTACACAGGCAGCCATTTGCATGGCTCTATGGAGTGATGCATATTATAAGAGATACTTATGTTCCTAGTGTAGGGGATTTTATGCTCTGAGGGGTCCCATAGGATCTCCAGTGTGTTTTAATAGGGTGTATTGAAGATCTTACAACATTGGACTAAGCTTAGACCATATACCTCAGCGAGGGACAGAGGAAAAGGAAGCATAGACAATCCAATCTATATAAGAAACGCCTGAATAAATGCAAAATACATAACAGGGCATATTGAAGAAAGGCTAGCATTGCAACCACTTCACTGGAGCACAAGACCGGTCTGAAGCACAAGTGGGCTGTCTGAGCAATGGGTAATAAAGGTTGAGAAGTCTGTATGTTGTATACAGAGAAATGAGCATTGAGCGAGAACGATAGTGGAGGAAAAGAGAGAATGAAGAAAAGGAGAGGAAATCAATGATGGTGGCTGGTTGAATTGCCTTTAATATCTTTAATATTGTATTCGGCCAATGTCAGCGGTTTCAAACGTAGTATGATTTTGGTTGTAGTCATTGTGTATTCTCAGATCATACGTCTGAGAAGGGTGGGAGAGAGAGAGAGAGAGAGAAAGAGAGAGAGAGAGAGAGAGACAGACTGGGAGAGAAAGGGAGGAGGGGGAGATGATTTTAGCAGGCATATTAAAAGTGGCTGTGCAGGGGGAAGTTGCTAAGCAACCCCATTTCCCCCCTGCTTGTAGGAAGTAAGGTGCGTTTATCTGGCATTGCAGGGAGAGTGAGTGAAATGGAGGGAAAATGATTGAGAGTATTCGGGGAGATAGACAGAGACAGCAATGGAAAGAAAATGACGAGAAAATATAGTTATGAGAGTTGTTTAGGCATGGAAGAGATGGTGGGATTGGTGCCTATGGTCTGGAGTGTCTTACTGAGGCTACTCAACGTCTACACCACCGTGTGCAGCAGACATCTACAGAGGTCAGCCTCACTTGTAGAATATAGTAGTATTTATAACTGACTAACACATTGCCATTACATCTTTGTAAAATAATGGTGAAATATATACAAAGGAATATACTGTGTACAGTCGAATGCAAAACTTTAGGCACCCCTGACAATTTCCATGATTTTTGTTTATAAATAATTGAGTGTTTGGATCAACAATTTCATTTTGTTCTATCAAATAACTGAAGGACACAATAATATTTCAGTAGGGAAGTTAGGTTTAGGAAAGATGAAAATGTGCAATATGCATCAAAACTAAATTAGACAGGTGCACACATTTGGACACCCCAACACAATATATCACATCACTATTTAGTTGAGCCTCTTAACAGCCTCTGATGCTTCCTATAGCCTGTAATGAGTGTTTGGATTCTGGATGAAGGTATTTTGGACCATTCCTCCTTGCAATCATCTCCAGTTCAGTAAGGTTTGATTGTTGCCAAGCATGGAAGGCAAGCTTTAAATCACCCCACAGATTTACAATGATATTCAGGTCTGGGGACTTGGATGGCCATTCCAGAACATTGTACCGGTACTTTTTCCTCTGCATAAATGCCAGAGTATATTTTGAGCAGTGTTTTGGGTCGTTGTCTTGTTGAAATATCCAGACCCGGCGTAACTTCAACTTTGTGACTGATTCCTCTAATTTATTCCAAATGCTGCAAGATGATGTTGTTGGTCTTTGGAGGTGGTCTGTGGGTTGTTTTTGACCATTCTCACCATCTTTCGCCTTTGCCTCTCCGATATTTTACCTCGCCTTAACAAGAACTGTGCCTGTGGTCTTCCATTCTCTCACTATGTTCTTCACAGTGGACACTGACACTCTGCGATAGCTTTTTGTAGCCTTCCCCTAAACTATAAAGGGGAAGTTCAAGGCCCAGAGTACTGTTGCTCACTGGATATTTTCTCTATTTTGGACCATTCCCTGTAAACCCTAGAGATGGTTATGTGGGAGCATCCCAGGCACCAACAACCATGCCACATTCAAAGTAACTTAAATCACCTTTCTTCACCATTTTGATTCTTGGTTTGGATTTCAGCAGATCGTCTTGACCATGTCTACATGCCTAAATGCATTGACTTTCTGCCTCATGAATGTCGGATGACATATATGCATTTACGAACAGTTAAACAGGTGTACGTATTGTAGGCACCGGTGAGTGTATATTGTTTCCTATAGCAGTGGTTCCCAAACCTCTCCTCGGGGACCCCCAGACAGGCCATATTTTTGTTTTAACCCTGAAATGGCACACCTGATTCAATTAGTCAAAGGTGTAAAGTGTAGTTGACTAATTGAACCAGTTGTGTAATTTCAAGGTGAAAATAAAAACATGGCCTGTCTGGGGGTCCATGAGGAGAGGTTTGGGAACCACTGTCCTATAGGATTCTACAGTTGTGGTTAAAAGTTCTGAGAATGACAACAAAGTTCGCTGCTTCAGTGTTCTTAGATACTTTTTTCAGTAGTTATTATGGTATACAGAAGTATAATTACAAGCATTCCATAAGTGATAAAGGCTTTTATTGACAATTGCATTAGGTTTATGCAAAGAGTAAATATTTGCAGTGTTGACCCTTCTTTTTCAAGACCTCTGCAATCTGCCCTGGCATGCTGTCAATTAACTTCAGTGCTTGGAGTTTGTCAATTTGTTGTGGGTTTCTGTTTGTCTACCCACCTCTTGAGGATTGACCACAAGTTCTCAATGGGATTAAGGGAGTTTCCTGGAAATATTTTGATGTTTTGTTCCTCAAGCCACTTAGTTATCACTTTTGCCTTATGGCAAGGTGTTCCATCATGCTGGAAAAGGTATTGGTCATCACCAAACTCTTGTTGGATGGTATATATGTTAGCAGAGGGGGCAACAATTTTTTGAGAGTGGTTTAAGTGTGAATTTATATATTTTTTGTCATATCATTGTATTTGTAAGCACTAAGGCATGAGGGGGTGTGGAATGTAGCCAATATACCATGGCTAAGAGTGGTTCTTAGGCACGATGCATTGCAGAGTTCCTAGACACAGCACGTTTTCACATTGGCTCATATACCATAGCAGTCAGCATCCAGAAGGGGCAGACTGGGATACAGATTCAGCTCTGCCACTCTAGCTACACCAGCCCATATGAACCCGCCCACAGAAAGGGTTAAATTACTGTAAAAGACATGTTGAGTTGAGTTTACGTTTATTTTGTTCATTAGTATAGCTAACGTTATTTTAAATGGCTGCTATAGATACACACAGTGAGGTGGAGTTTACTTGACCACACCCCCGTTTTGGGTACAACATGTTGGGTACTTAATATTATCATGTTATAATGCCTACATTACACATAAACCTACAATGTCTTTATTTTATTGGGTGTAACTAAACATATGCTATTGAATATATCTGCATGCAGTTTTAATCAACATATGACACCATACCTAAAAACGCTTTCATTCCAGGTATCAAAATGTTAGCGTGAACTGATGAACTGTCTCAGGGAATGTACGTCATGATTCTTAGCCAAAGAGCAACTAGCTTACACTGCTACAAGTTACAGTTCTAGCTAGAAAGTTGCTCTTCATGATATGATAAATATAGCTATGTTTTATAGCAATTAATTGCAAACTAGCTGATGCTAATGCTTGCTAAAGTCAGCTAATGCTAATTAATGGAACCAAATGTTATTTAACTTCAGGTGTATGCTAATTAACTCAAAATACTGATAGCTAACATCGATGCAGTGTAGTGATGCTAGTAAACTCGAAGCTACTCAATACAACACAAACTAATGCTAGTGAAATCCAACTAATGTTGTATAATGTAACATCGGCTAATACTAGCTAACATATGCTAATACTATTGAATATCAGTTAATGTTGGCTAATGTCAGCTAAAGTCAATACATTGTTAACCATATTCCTACCACTATTATTATATTATATTGTATTATATTTTTTTTTATATATCACCAACACATTTTTGTTTTCATGAGCTTGGATTGTTGCTAGTAAATTGAATGCTAACTGGGGGTTTCAGCGACTGCTTGTAAACTTTTTACTGTCAGTTGTAGCTTGTCAGCTAACCCATTGGAGAAGCAGATCAAGTATGATGCAAGTTGTTTATTTTTTTGTACATCAAATATTTTAACAATGACATGAGACTTTTGAAAGCGATTATCGAAACAACAAAAAACTTTTGTTAATGGATCATGCAATAATGTTAGGCTAATTATATGGGAGTTAATGAAGGACTACTCAGTTAGTACCCAACTCGGGGGCATGGTCTAGTTAAACTCTGCCTCGCCGTGTGTATCTATCCTTACACACACTTACTACTTCCGCATAAAGAATGGTGAATGTGTATTGAGTAAAAGGAGGGAGACCAAAGCAGGAATGCATTTTTTGTAGATTTAAGGAAAAATCCTGCGGAATGGCAGCAGCACACAAAGATAGCTTCCTGTCTCTTATCACAGACTGAAGGTATATACAGTATACTGTATAATATGCACAACGACTATAGATTACTATTTACTATGCTCTTGAACGTGGCATGGAAAGTGTTAGTAATCTGAAAATGCTTATGCTTAATATATTACAATATAAATGTACTCTACTTACAACACATAAGTGGAGAGGGCACAAAATACCAGTGTTCAAGTCCATGAAGTGGAATCTGACAGTAAACGACATACAGCAAACCAAGAACGGAATATCACCTCATAACAGAAAGATCACATAATGACAGATAACACACGTGATGTAAAATCAATGCCTGACACCTCTCTGTAGTTTGGACAGCGTTTATATACTGCAAGCCTAACTGACTAAAAGAACACAGCTGAACCTAATTATTAATCATCAGATCTCCAAGATACCAGCCTAATCTAACCTTATCCTAGCAATAGTCAAACTAGGGTGAGGTTCCCAAAGGGACATTACATGATATAACCAAAAACTACAATGCAATCCATTGGTACACATATTACCTGAAACAAACAAAAACAATAATGAGTCCATTTCTCAGTCTGATGTTAACGCCAACCCTCACTGGGCTGAACATTAAAGGTATTTTTTAAACACTACTAAAAATGACTGGAAAACAGTCTTGTTTACTCCCTTTTAATGTTTATAAAAAAAATTGGCAGCCTGGGAATCTGCGTGACATAGTGGGCTAAGTCGTTGCATTGCAGGACAGTCTATGTCACAATCAGGGCCGTCGCTAGTGGGGTGAAAGGTGGTGACAATTATAGGGGCCCCCATTGCACAGGGGGCCCCACAAAATCCAGCAGTTATACTATATAGGCCCTGTTATGTGAATAATTCTAATATTTATATTAGTTCTATGCCTGTGATTTTAATGAAAACCACAGAAACATGCAATTTGGTTAAAGAAGCGTTCCAAATATCTGCTTCTCTCCCCTCCCTAAAATGGTTTAGTCAGATCCGAAGTATAATATTCAGTTAGTGACAAACATTAGATGGACCCAGAGCCAATTAAGTTGTAAGTCCCACCCCAACTCGTGAACAGAACCAATCAGAGTTGAAGCGGCAGCTGAAGTTAACGATGAACTTGGTGGCAGAGCAGGAGACTGACTTAATGATTGAAAATGTCAGGGAAAGAAAAACATAAATCAGGGTACCAGAAACGTCATGAAAAGAAGAGGTATGCCAGGACAGTTGCTGTATCCCAGTCGATCAAGATGTTCTTTAAGACAGGTTAGTGTATTGTCATTTTTTTCGCTGCCCGAATAGGAAATATAGCGTCTACACTTTTCATTACTTGCTCAGCAAAATCGATCGAATGATTACGTGGTCAAAATTGCGTCTTTATTATGCTATTGTGAATAGAGTTGGTTTGTAAAACACACAGAAGAAATTTACACGAGTCACGACGCATGTCACAAGCATTATGCACCTGCAAGATGTTGATGTATTTTATTAGTCAAGGAAACACAAATACAGCAAACCGCTCTTAGATGGATACATTTATTAGCTTTGTATAAAGATATTTAATGCAGTTCCATATATCATCTTTATAAAAAAATAAGACAAATAGTCATTACAGTGGTTGTATTATTTAAGTTTTTTACAGTTGACTGCATTCTTGTCAATTCCTTAATGTTTACTTTTTGATTTATGAATTATCACAGACTGGTGGGGAAACTATTATATTGCTGGTCCTTTTTAGGGCCCAAGCCAACGGCGAAGGCCCTTTTGTTTTCGTTAAGATTATTTGTTATTATGATTTTCCTACCTTTTGGGCACTTTTGGGGCCCTTAACATGCTCAAAAACTCTTGAAAATTTGCACACGGGTCAGAACCCGCGGCCATCAGAGCCGGGCTGAAGCCCGTACCCGGGCGTGGCAGGGGGGCTCTACA
>JACXGM010036206.1:0-11460 GCA_016801145.1 Umbra pygmaea
GACTCTGGACAGACCTGGTAAACCCAAACGGGTAGTGCGGGTGAATTGGGAACGTCTGGAGGAGGCCCCTGTCCGACAGACTTTCAACTCACGCCTCCGGCTGAGCTTTTTGTGCATCCCTGTGGAGGTTGGGGGCATTGAACCCGAGTGGACAATGTTCAAAACCTCCATTGCTGAAGCTGCGGTGGGGAGCTGTGGTCTTAGGGTCTTGGGTGCCTCAAGGGGCGGTAACCCACGGACAACGTGGTGGACACCGGTGGTCAGGGAAGCCGTCCGACTGAAGAAGGAGTCTTTCCAGAATATGTTATCCCGGAGGACTCCAGAGGCAGTTGAAGGGTACCGAAGGGCCCGAAGGGCTGCAGCCTCTGCCGTGAAAGAGGCAAAGCAGCGGGTGTGGGAAAAGTTCGGAGAAGACATGGAGAAGGACTTTCGGTCAGCACCAAAGTGCTTCTGGAAAACCGTCCACCACCTCAGAAGGGGGAAGCTTGGAACCATCCAAGCTGTAGACAGTAAGGAGGTAATAGGGCGGTGAAAGGAGCACTTTGAGGAACTCCTGAATCCTACTTCTGTGCCCTCTATATCAGAGGCAGAGCTAGAGGATGATGGGGGATTGTCGTCAATATCCCTGGTGGAAGTCACTGAGGTAGTCAAACAACTCCACAGTGGCAAAGCCCCATGGATTGATGAGATCCGTCCAGAAATGTTGAACGCTCTAGGTGTGGAGGGGCTGTCTTAGCTGACACGCCTCTTCAACATTGCATAGAAGTCTGGGACAGTGCCAAAGGAGTGGCATACTGGGGTGGTGGTTCCCCTGTTCAAAAAGGGGGACCAGAGGGTGTGTGCCAATTACAGGGGTATCCCAATTCTCAGCATCCCTGGTAAAGTCTACTCTACGGTGCTGGAAATGAGGGTTTAGTCGAACCTCAGGTTGAAGAGGAACAATATGGATTCCGTCCTGGTCGTGGAACAACGGATCAGATCTTTACTCTCGCAAGGATCCTGAAGGGTGCCTGGGAGTTTGCTCATGCTGTGTACATGTGTTTTGTGGATTTGGAGAAGGCGTATGACCGGGTCCCCCGGGAGATACTGTGGGAGGTGCTGCGGGAGTATGGGGTGAGGGGGTCCCTTTTTAGGGCCATCCAATCTCTGTATGACCAAAGCGAGAGCTGTGTCCGGGTTCTCAGCAGTAAGTAAGACTTGTTTCATGTGAGGGTTGGTCTCCGCGAGGGCTGCGCTTTGTTACCAATCCTGTTGTAGTATTTATGGACAGGATATTGAGGCGTAGTCAGGATGGGGATGGGTTGCAGTTCGGTGGGCTGAGGATCTCATCGCTACTTTTTGCAGATGATGTGGTCCTGATGGCATCATCGGCCTGTGACCTTCAGCACTCACTGGATCGGTTCGCAGCTGAGTGTGAAGCGGCTGGGATGAGGATCAGCACCTCTAAGTCTGAGGCCATGGTTCTCAGTAGGAAACCGATGGAGTGCCTACTCCAGGTAGGGAATGAGTCCTTACCCCAAGTGAAGGAGTTCAAATAGCTTGGGGTCTTTTTCGCAAGTGAGGGAACAATGGAGCGGGAGATTGGTCGGAGAATCGGCACAGCGGGGGCGGTATTACACTCATTATATTGCACCATTGTGACGAAAAGAGAGCTGAGCCAGAAGGCAAAGCTCTCAATCTACCGGGTAGTTTTTGTTTTTACCCTCACCTATGGTCATGAAGGCTGGGTCATGACCGAAAGAACGAGATCCAGGGTACAAGCGGCCGAAATGGGTTTCCTCTGCAGGGTGGCGGGCGTCTCTCTTAGAGATAGGGTGAGAAGCTCAGTCATCCGTGAGGATCTCAGAGTAGAGCCGCTGCTCCTTTACGTCGAAAGGAGCCAGTTGAGGTGGTTTGGGCATCTGGTTAGGATGCCCCCTGGGCACCTCCCTAAGGAGGTGTTCTTGGCACCTCCAGCTGGTAGGAGCCCTCAGGGAAGACCCAGGACTAGGTGGAGAGATTATATCTCCGCACTGGCTTGGGAATGCCTCGGGATCCCCCAGTCAGAGCTGGTTAATGTGGCCAGGGAAACAGAATTTCGGGGTCCCCTGATAGAGCTGCTGCCCCCGCGACCCAACAACGGATAAGCGGTTGAAGATGAGAGGAATCATAAAAGATTTTATTAGCAACTGTTTTTGCAGATTTTGATGTTGTGGCATAGGTTTGTGCATAACGAGTGACATGGTTGACGATCACCAGGATATATTCATATATTCTACCTTTGCATTTGTCTAAATGTAGGAAGTAAATTGATATAAGATCAAATTGTTCAGTTGTCGCAATACTTGTCATTGGGGCTCTTGTGTCATGGCAAGGCTTTTTCTGTTGTAGACTGGAACAATGTTTTGTCACATAGTGTTCTATTTCCTGTTTCATGTATGGCCAAAAGAAACTATCGCTTATCAGCAATTTTGATTACCTTGATAGCCAATGTCATCATGCAGCTCTTTTAACACAGACATATTGTACTGTTCAGGCAACATACAGTAAGTTGCGACTGGAGGTTTCCTTTCGGCAGACTATTCATTTTTCATTCACAGATCTTCCCCCATCCACACAACAGGCTTTGGCATTCAATGGTAAATGTGTTCGATTGGTGACCTACAGGCTTGAAGTTTAACAATTGACACTCTAGCACTTGTCCAATTGTCTGGTCATTCCGTTGTGTTTATTGTATTTCAGTTTGTGTAAGGTACTTGTATCATTTTTTGCCTGAATTCTTCGCACGAGAATGAAATTGCCATTGTTCATGTGACGACTGAGTCTCTTACATCGACAGCCTAAACTTTTGCTCCAAAGGATTACAGTCCTTTCATGTCTAATTCGTTAAGTAAAGAATACTAAGAGTGATAGAAAGAGCAAAAGAATGAAGCTGGTTTATTTAGCAAGATAGATAATAAAATCATAGCAACCAAACATTTTATTTCCAAAATGACATCATCTACTACAGCCCTTTGTAGTAGATGATGATTCTGGCTGATTCTTTCAGCATATAGCCCTGTTCTCTGTAACATCCTATCCAGCCATTCGCTAATCTTCTGTTGTCAGTCAGTCTGAATTTCCCCAAACCATCCCTACTTGATGCTGATAACCCCCAAACATTTTAGCCCTTTCCTTTTCCTTGTTCATTGTTTGCACCTAGAACTTAACAGATGTACATACACTCCTGCACTCTCAGGCTTGAACAAACATGCATTATTAACCCCCACATGGGCAGAGTATAACTGGGATTTTCAAACATTAGACATCATTTAATTTCTGCAATGGTCATTGCATTAATGCTTTAGTTTTACAAAATAAATGGTCACATATTCAGATTAATACAACCTTTTGTAATGCTGCCAGGTTGCAGTCCCGCTTCTTCACACAACAATGTCTCCCAAGGTCCCAATGTCCATGAACGCATCCTTCTACCTCGTTCACAATCACTAGAATTCTAGACACCTGTGTCAGCTACTATAAGAGCAGGATTGAAACCACCATGTCTTTGTGAGGTATTGTTTGTTTCGACTACATACTGAGCGTTTATATCCCTACAAGTGATTCACTCTGATTAGGACCCATTTCTGCCTGACTCTTCTCTCTTTTGGATTTGCCCTTTGGAACCTCTGCCTGTGATTACCGATCTCTGCCTGCCTGACCATTCTTGCCTTGTGAGTTTGTACCTTTACCAGTGTCCTTCCGTGTATGGATTTCCTGCCTCCCTCAAGACCATCCTAGCCTGACGATTTAGTACCTCCACCAGTGTCTTCCTGTGTACCGACCTTCTGCCTGCCCTTTGAGTACCCTGGTTCTGGATTTGTGTATTGCTACCTCAGTTTACCGATCTGTTTCTGCTGCCCATTGCCTTTTATATACTAAGACAAATATATATTACGCGGAGCGTACGTAACACTCTGGTCTCAGTCGTATCATTACACCTTTCAAAAAATACTAAACACAATAATTGTCAACATTTCAACAGGCACTTCTGAATATAATTAAACAAAGACACCTTCATTTTTTTGTATTCTATTTCAGTAAAGACTACTACATGTTAAATACCCATTTGTAATGGTTATTGTGTCATCTACCCCTAGAAAGATTTCCCTCTATAGTTCCTATGTAAATATTTTCATAATTTCCTTCTACTGACATTCTAGACAAACTGTTGGCATCAATGTTCTCTCTGCCTGGTCAAATTCAATTTGGCTGTGGACAACACATAGAAATGGTAAATGGTAAATGGACTGCATTTATATAGCGCTTTTTTCTGACCAACAATGGCCACCAAAGCGC
Organism: Umbra pygmaea; assembly: GCA_016801145.1. Lineage (NCBI taxonomy): Eukaryota > Metazoa > Chordata > Actinopteri > Esociformes > Umbridae > Umbra > Umbra pygmaea. The sequence continues at coordinate 4,318 of JACXGM010036206.1, forward strand.
TTTACATTGCCTCACACTCACCCATTCATTCACACATTCATACACCGACGGCGGTGTCAGCCATGCAAGGCGCCAGCCAGCTCGTCGGGAGCAGCTGGGGTTAGGTGTCTTGCTCATGGACACCTCGACACTTGGTCAGGAGGACCCGGGGATTGAACCATCAACCTTCAGATTGCTGGACAACCTACTTGACGCACTGAGCCACTGCCGCCCCCCATAGGTAACATAGGTAAGTAGACTGTTGTCAATGTACACTGTAAACTTTGGTGCGTCATTTAAATAGTCTCAGATCCTTTCAGTAACGGATCACTTGAGAGCCAGAAACTGGCTTTTGCCATGAAACCCTGGTGGTAAGCTTTACCTTGATCCAACAACGAGAATCATGAGGTTCCACCGAGACTCTCCATTATGTCTTGTATTCTCAGGATAGGTTGGCAATCATGGATAGTCTTCTTACTTAGCTCTCTGTATTGTACACAGTCGTAGACTGCCATTCTTCTTCATCACACTAACAACTAGGGATGCATATGGTGATGTGGACTATTTACCCAGCCCTGTGCAATTAGGTCATGTAAGTAATTTCTCTGTATAACGGCTTGGGAACTGATAGGTAAGTGCGTGCAACTGGTTTGGTATCTTTTAGGGAAATACTCAGCTTTAGCTTCTCAATGCTTCCAATGTCATTTTCAGACTTGATTCCTCCTTTACATCTGCTGTCTCCTTTAACTATATACTGTTTGTGGTCATTGAGATGACTGAGATTGACAGGTGGGTCCTAAAAGTCACTTTGATCAATGTCCACTTTCAAATGTTTTACAGTGGCTTTGGGTTTGGTAAAAGACTGTCCTAAAATTGTTGCGGGATACACTGTTTGTACTTTCTGCACATTGCCAATGTTAGTTTTTCCTAGCAATGTGATGTCATTTCCTGTGGAGTTTTGCACATTATATGCCCATCAGCCCACTAGGGGTTTACACAGAGGCGATTCTAGAGTCTGAAGGGACCCTAAGCAGAAAATGAAGAAGTCAGGGAATTTCAATGTTTGCAAGTTTAGATGTTGTTGTCAATGATGCATATTCTATTTGGTCAACCCTTGGGGCCCCCTAGAGTCTTAGGGGCCCAAGGCATTTGCCTGCCTTGCCTGTTCTTATGCTACATCTCATGCTACACTATGCCTGTACTTCTTTTTACTGTAGATTAGAAAAAGCAAGGCTAACCATTATGTACAGCTGTTTGGCTCTGTGATCTGTCTGTTTCAGTTCACTTTCTTTCACTGTTTGGTTTATGACATGATAGCCAATAATGAAGATGTCTGCCTTTCATTACTAGCACTGGGATGACTTGAGTTCTATTTTCATCTTTCTCTGAAGCCAGTCTAAAAGGGACTTATAACCACCCTTCATAAGATATGTTGTCCATTAGTGGCCACTATCTGGAGTTTGTGAGGTGAATCATTTGCCTCAGAAACATTTCTCATTCTCATATTTGGTAAAAACAGTATTGATTTTTCCATTGTTCATCTATGACGCAGACGTGGGAGACTGTATCTCATAATGCTTGAAGTCTTTGGTCTTAGATGAAGCAATCAACAAGACACTGATTTCCTACTAACGTTGTCACATTAGTCTGTTTATTCACATTTGTTTTTCTTCTTACAGGAGTAAAATTTCATTTCATGCATCTGTTCTGTCTACAGTGTTTCCTTTATTCAGTCCAGCCCATACGGCAATCTAATATATGGTCATATATGTAAATAATTTATATGTCCTATATCGGCATATATAGTGGAAGCATACACACACACACACACGCACACACACACACACACACACACACACACACACACACACACACACACACACACATATATATACATACACACATATACATATACACTCACCTAAAGGATTATTAGGAACACCATACTGATACTATGTTTGACCCCCTTTGGCCTACAGAATTGCCTTAATTCTACTTGGCATTGATTCAACAAGGTGCTGAAAGCATACTTTAGAAATGTTGGCCCACATTGATAGGATAGCATCTTGCAGTTGATGGAGATTTGTGGGATGCACATCCAGGGCACGAAGCTCCCGTTCCACCACATCCCAAAGATGCTCTATTGGGTTGAGATCTGGGGACTGTGGGGGCCATTTTATTACAGTGAACTCATTGTCATGTTCAAGAAACCAATTTGAAATGATTTGAGCTTTGTGACATGGTGCATTGCCTTATTGTTCGACCTGCACACTGTATTATTTATCGTACATTCACTGTTTTATTCTCTGTTTTGACTTTATTGTGCACTCCTTGTCTTGTAACTTTGTGTAACTTTAACGTTGTCTGTACCTCAACGCTTTATCTTGGCCAGGTCGCCGTCTCAAATGAGAAAATGTTCTCAACGTGCCCACCTGGTTAAATAAAGGTTAAATAAATAAATAAATAAATTATCCTGCTGGAAGTAGCCGTCAGAGGATGGGTACATGGTGGCCATAAAGGGATGGACATGGTCAGAAACAATGCTCAGGTAGGCTGTGGCATTTAAACGATGCCGAATTGGCACTAAGGGGCCTAAAGTGTGCCAAGAAAACATCCCCCAAACCATTACACCACCACCACCAGCCTGCACATTGGTAACAAGGCATGATGGATCCATGTTCTCATTCTGTATACGTCAAATTCTCACTCTACCATCTGAAAGTCTCAACAGAAATCGAGACTCATCAGACCAGGCAACATTTTTCCAGATTACAGCAGAAAGTGTTTGTTCATGCAAAAATCAACATGAGCTAATGTCCGGTATAAACATGTACAAATAATGGTAATCACTATTAGTTAATGCATTCGTACATTAGTGGTACAGTATGAGTTTTTATTACTAGTTTCTTGGTAATGTATTTGTTCATCATTTGTTCATGTTAAATAATGTATTTCTTAATATTAGTTAATGTACCCTTATTAGAAAGTGTTATCGGATTTGATTATATTTAGTAGGGATGCACCGATACATTTTATTAAAGGACCGAGTACGAGTACCAATATTTTTCTTCTGGTACTCACCGATACCTATACAAATTCTCTGTGCTCATTTTCGTGTTTTAATTTCAGATGTTTTATCAGGTTACTTGTATTAAATGTACTGGGTTTTGCACCTCCTCTTGATATCAATGCAAAACAAAGCATGAAGTTCACAATGTGGGTGTTGTTGTCGTTCATTTTGAAGTATTTCCACACCGCTGAGGCTGACATTGTATCTGATGGTGCTGCCAAAGTGTCTGTGCACAAAAAAATTGGTCAGTTATGTCACATGAGGTATCAGTCTTTGATATCGGGGGGATTTCTACGAGTACAAGTACAAGCACAAGAGCTTGGTATCGGGCCCGATACGGTATCGGTGCATCGCTAATATTTAGCAATCAGTTGAGTTCCAAAGCATTGTATTTTTTCTATGGAAGCCACATTCACATGACAAGCACAACAATATTTTCCTGACACACTGCATTCTCAAATGCACACCTGACGTGAACCGTTTTTTTAATATATTTTTTTTTTATAGATTAATATTTAACAATGGTCAAACAGAAAGAGGGAAGATCTGAAGTTGCCTAGTTTTCTTTATTACTGTTTTTAAGCATTTAATTTTCACATTTGGACATTATTGTACAACCTTTAAAAGGGACACTCCAGACCCTAAACACATCAAAATTGTTGTACTGGTTGTACATTTTTCAGCCATCATAGTCACTAAAAACACCTCAATGCTCACTGAAGTTCCCAAATCGGCCACTGTAAGTTTCTACATTTTCTACCAGTGACGTTACTGGTATAATTTTTGAAAACTACAGGGGATGGGCTCTGTTGACTTCCTTATCTTGTTTTCATGACAACCTTGAATCGAGATGATTGGATAATAATGCTTACTTTGTGCAGGAATACTACTCTTTGTATTATATTGTTAAATAGCTACAGAGCTAAATATGAGGACTTAGAGCTGAATTTTTTTCAACAATTGTGAGTGCAAGTGAGGAAAAAGAGCTGGACAATTTAAACTTTGATCAAGTATTATTGATTGGTAATATCCAACCTTTCGTTTGAGCTGGAATACAGTGAGGAAGAAATATGGGAAGGACTCCTGCTGAACCAAGGTGTTTTGGTAATGTTCTATTCATTGTCCTGAACACACTCAGGCCCATGCTTTGTAACACTAACAGGTAATCATTGGAATATTTTTGTTTAAATACTTTGATGACCGCAACCTAAAATTAATAAATGAAGGTTGACAGAATATTGCTAAGCATGTATGATTGTTAACTAGATAGGTGTTATACTGTATAAGTAACAATGTACATGCTGAATACTAAATCAGTGGAAAATATGTAATATTAGCTACCTAGTGTAAGACGATAAGTGATTTGGCTTGTCACATTTGTGTATATTGTGATAATTTAAGTTTAATTTTGAAATATATTAGCGACAAATTACAGTTAAATCTGTATCTACTGAAGCAAGATAGGGCATGTATAATTAAAAAAAATGGCAGAAAAAGCACTGTACAGATGTCTCTCGTCTAATCTTGTCAGTAAATAGTGATATGCACAGCAGTTTACCAAAGGTAAAGTTTTTGGCCACCAGGTAGCATCAGTGTGGACAACAGATGTTAATACAAAGCTGTATTTGGCTCACAGACGTTTAAAATTTGACTTGCTTAACTTAGCGTATATCTGTTTCATTAAAGAGTATTTGGCTGTGCCTGTGTTTTTATATAGAAATAACTATTGGAAAAGTCTGTCCAAAAAGGGAATTCCATAGATAAAGAAGAGATGCAAACCCATGACCACTTGTAACTTGGGAGATTCAGTAACCCGTTTCACCACGGGATGTGTTGAATTTTATACTCAGGATAAAACTAAGTAAACTACATGCACTTGCATTCACCAAGGAAGTATGGACATGGGGTAAACTCTGCTTTATGGAGAATGTTATCAGTGTAAGCTGTGAAAAAATAGTGTCATTGACTTAGATCTGTAAAGTATTCACAGCGCTCCACATTTTCTTATGTTACACCCTTATTCAAAATATATATATTAAATTCATTATTTCCGTCAAAATTCTAAAACACTACCCCATAATGACAAGGTGAAAGAAAAATGTGTTTGACATCTTATCAAATTTATTGAATAAAAAAACGAAAAAGCACATGTGCATAAGTATTCACAGCCTCTGCTCAATACTTGTTGAAGCACCTTTGGCAGCACTTTCAGCCTCAAGTCTTTTTGAGTATGATGCTACAAGCTCGGCACACCAATCTTCTTGGCAGGACCTCTCAAGCTTCATCAGGTTAGATGGGGAGCGTCAGTGCACAGCAATTTTCAGTTCTCTACAGAGATGTTCAATCTGGTTCAAGTCTTGCCTCTGTCTGGGCCACTCAAGGACATTCACAGAGTTGTCCTGTAGCCACTCCTTTGATATATTGGCTGTGGGATGAAGGTGTCCTGTTGGAAGAGGAACCTTCATCCCAGTCTGAGGTCCAGAGCGCTCTGGAGCAGGTTTTCAGCAAGGATCTGTCTTTTTTTTGCTACATCCATCTTTTCCTCTACCTTGAGTAGTTTACCTCTTCCTGCCGCTGAAAAAACATGCCCACAGCATGATGCTGCATCCACCATGATTCACTGTAAGGATGGTATTGGCCAGGTGATGAGCAGTGCCTAGTTTCTTCCAGACATGATGCTTGCCATTCAGACCATAGAGTTCAATCTTTGTTTCATCAGACCAGAGAATTGTGTTTCTCATGGTCATAGAGTCCTTCAAGTGCCTTTTGGCAAACTCCAGGTGGGATCTCATGTGCATTTTACTGAGGAGTTGCTTCCATCTGGCCACTACCATACAGGCCTGATTGGTGGAGTGCTGCAGAGATGGTTGTTCTTCAGGGAGGTTTCTCCTCTCTCCACAGAGTAATGCTGGAGCTCAGAGTGACCATTATAGTAGATTTTTCCTTGTAATGATAATTAACAGAGCAATAATCAAAATGTAGATATACAGTGCCTTGCGAAAGTATTCAGCCCCCTTGAACTTTTCAACCTTTTGCCACATTTCAGGCTTCAAACATAAATATATGAAACTCCATATTTTTTGTGAAGAATCAACAACAAGTGGGACACAATCATGAATTGGAATGAAATTTATTGGATATATCAAACTTTTTTAACAAATAAATAACTGAAAAATGAGGCGTGCAAAATACAAAGTTAATACTTTGTAGCGCCACCTTTCGCTGCGATTACAGCTGTAAGTCATTTGGGGTATGTCTCTATCAGTTTTGCACATCGAGAGACTGACATTTTTACCCATTCCTTCTTGCAAAACAGCTCAAGCTCAGTGAGGTTGGATGGAGAGCGTTCGTGAACAGAAGTTTTCTTTCCACAGATTCTTGATTGGATTCAGGTCCGGACTTTGACTTGGCCATTCTAACACCTGGATATGTTTATTTGTGAACCATTCCATTGTAGATTTTGCATTAGGTTTTGGATCATTGTCTTGTTCGAAGACAAATCTCCATCCCAGTCTCAGGTATTTTGCAGACTCCATCAGGTTTTCTTCCAAAATTGTCCTGTATTTGGCTCCATCCATCTTCCCATCAATATTAGCCACATTCACTGTGCCTGCTGAAGAAAAGCAGGCCCAAAACATGATGCTGCCCCCACCATGTTTGACAGTGGGGATGGTGTGTTCAGGGTGATGAGCTGTGTTGCTTTTACGCAAAACATACCGTTTTGCATTGTTGCCAAAAAGTTTGATTTTGGTTTCATCTGACCAGAGCACCTTTTTGGTGTGTCTCCCAGGTGGCTTGTGGCAAACTTTAAACAACACTTTTTATGGATATCTTTCAGAAATGGCTTTCTTCTTTCGACTCTTCCATAAAGGCCAGATATGTGCAGATATGTGTAGCACACACCGCCCTCTCACATTTGGAAAAAGGGAACACATACATGAGGATGCTGTTTGTGGACTACAGCTCAGCATTCAACACTATTGTTCCTGCTAAGCTCATTTCCAAGCTCAGGATCCTGGGTTTTAACTCCTCCCTCTGCAACTGGATCCTGGACTTCCTAACGAGTAGACCCCAGATGGTGAGAATGGGCAACC